>PITA01014517.1:0-53337 GCA_004023965.1 Spilogale gracilis | reverse complement strand
GCATGGTCTCACTTACTTGTGGTGCATGAGGGGCAAACTGGAGGACAGTGGCAGAAGGAAAGCAAATGGGAACTAGGGTAATCTAGGGAGGGAAACGAAACAACAGAGATTTTGAACACAGAAACAAACTGAGGGACTTGGAGGGAGGGGGGTGGAGGGATGGGAGAGCCTGGTGGTGGGTACTGGGGACACCTAAAGCCGGGAGCACTGGGTGTGGGGAATGGGGAATGAATCTTGAAACACTGGAAAAAAAAATTTAGTAACAATAAAAAAAAAATAAATAAAACCTTGCTGTAATTTTGATAGATATCATATTAAATCTACAGATTAATTTGGGGAATATTGAAATCTATACTGCATCTTCCAATGAATAAATATGGTGTATCTCTACTGATTTACATCTTCTTTTACTTATTTCATCACATTTTGTGAGTTTTAGGATGCAGATCCTATACATGTTTTGTTAGAATTATACTTATGTATTTCATTTTTGGAGACTTGCCAATTGTATAGTGCCTTTAATTTCAGTTTCCACATGTTCATTTTTTTGTAAATAGAAATGTGATTTACTTTTGTTCATTGATCTTTTATCATTTAAATTTGCTGAAGTCAGTCTTAGGGTTTATTTTATTTTATTTTATTTTATTTTATTTTATTTTATTTTAATTTTATTTTATTTTAGTTGGTAGATTCCTTGGGGTTTTCTATGCACACAATCATGTTATCAGCAAATAATGGTTTTAACTCTTGCTTTCAATTTGTATGCTTTTTATATTCTTTTTCATAGCACTGGCTAGAACTTCCATTTCTTTATTTAATAAATCTGGTACGAGATAACATCCTCACTCTATTCTTGATTTTAGAAGCGAAGAATTAACTCTTTCACAATTAAGTGTGATGTTCTTGTAGGTGTTTTGTGGATACTCTATACCAAGTTGAGGTAGCTCCCCTTTATCTAGTGTGCTGAGAAATTTTATCATGCTTTTGGATATTGGATTTTTTTTTTTTTTATCATGGCCTTGGATTTTGTCAGAAGCTCCTTCTGTATCAGTAGGTATGATGATATAACTTTTTCTCTTTAGCCTGTTGATATGGTGGATTATACTGATTAATTTTTCAAATGTTGAACCAGCTTCATATTTTTTGTAGTAAGCTCTACTTGGTTATGGTATAAAATTCTTTTTATAGATTGCTGAATTTTATTTGCTAATATTTTGTTGTAGATTGATGTTCTATGTTTCAGAGATAAATTATTCTGCAGTTTTATTGTTAAAATGAGTTGGGAACTGTTACTACCTCTTTTTTTGAAGTGATTTTATTTATTTATTTGACAGAGAGAGAGATCACAAGTAGGCAGAGAGGCAGGCAGAGAGAGAGCAGGAAGCAGGCTCCCTTCTGAGCAGAGATTTCCTACACGGGCCTCGATCCTAGGACCCTGAGATCATGACCTGAGCCGAAGGCAGAGGCTTTAACCCACTGAGCCACCCAGGCTCCCTACCACCTCTTTTATTTTCTGTAAAGATAGTGGAAAATTGGTATGACTTCCTCTCTAAATGTTTAGTAGAATTCTCCAGTGAAACCAACTGAGTCTGCATATTTCTTTTGGGAACTTTAAAATTAAAAACTCCATTTCCATAATTATTATAGGACTATTCAGGCTTTTAATTTCATCTTGGTAGAGTTTCAATAGTTTGTGGTTTCAGGAAATTTAGAAATTAATCTATTTCTTCTGAGTTGTTTAATTTAGGAGAGCAAAGTTGTTTATAGTATTTCATTATTACTCCTTTAATAGCTGTGGGAATCTGTAGTGATAACCCTTGTTGCAAATCTGATATCAATGATTTAGGTCTTTCTACACATAACATTTCTCTCCTTTCAATTTCATGTATTTCTGCTCTTATCCTCCTTATTTTCTTCCTTCTGCTTGCTTTGTACCTATTTTGCTCTTCTTTTTCTAGTTTCTTGAGGTAAGAGCTTAGATTATTGATTAGAGACTTTTTCTGTTTTCTAATGTAAGCATTTTAGTGCTATAAATTTACCTCTTGGCTCTAGTTTAGCTGCATTCCATGTTTTGACCTGTTGTATTCTAATTTTCTTTCAGTTTAATGTATTTCTATTTCCTTTGAGACTTCCTCTTTGATCTATGGAAATATTTAATTTACAAGTGTTTGGAGGTTTTTCTGTTGTCTTTCTAATTCTGATTTCTTATTATTTTATGTATTTTGAATGTAACTGCTCCTGCTGTTGCTATAGGTGTGACAACATGTCTATACAATAGTTTACTCTTTTACTAGTTCAAATGATGGAAGTAACCTTCTTTTCTTTCTTTTTTAAAAAATTATTTAATTTATTTATTTGTCAGAGAGAGAGAGAGAGAGAGAGAGAGAGAGAGAGAGAGAATGAGAGAACAAGCAGGGGGAGAGGCAGAGGGAGAAGTAGGCTCCCCGCTGAGCAGGGACTTGATGTGGGACTCAATCCTAGGATGCTGAGATTATGACCTGAGCTGAATGCAGCCCCTTAACTGACTGAGCTACCTAGGTGTCCCAGAAACCTTATTTTCATTAAGTCCCTTTACCCTTCCCTCTTTTTAAATGATTGTCTTAAGTATTTCCACTACATACACTGCATCAGAAAGTGTTATAATCCTTGATTTACCTATCAAATATGACTTAACAAATTCATGAAAAATGATATTTGGTCTTCTTTCGACCACTCAGATATTCTTTCCTTCTCTCTCTTTTTTAAGTTCCGTTATCTTTTCCTTTCTGCGTAGAGAACTTCCTTTAAGCATTCTCTAAAGGTAGACTTACTAATGATGAATCCCCTTAGTTTTTCTTCGTTGGAGGATTTCTTTATGTGCTCTCCTTTCAAAAGAACGTTTTAGCCATATGTGGAATTAAAAGTTGATTATATTTTCCTTTCAAAATTTGAAAAATGTTGTGCCTCTTCCTCTGGTTTCCATAGTTGAGATGAGAATTTCACTGTCATTCAAATTGGTTATCTCTTATAAATAATGTATCCTTTTTCTCTAGATGCTGCTTTCAAATTTTTTCTTTGTCCTTTAGATTTTGGATGTCAGGTATGGATTTCTCTGAATTTATTCTATTTGGATTTCACTCAGTTTCTTAAATCTGTAGAATTTTTTTTATCTTTGGGAAATTTTTATCCATTATTTCAACAAATACTTGTCTAGTCCAATTGCTCACTATTCTTTTGGAACTCCCATGGTAAAAATCAGCTCTTGTTATTGCTCTACAGGTCTCTGAAACTGTGTTTACTTATTATAATCTATTTTATCTCTGTTGCTCAGATTGGCTAAATTCTGCTCAAGTTCACTGTTCTATCCTCTGAAAATTCCACTCCACTATTGAACCCATCCAGTCAGATTTTTATTTTAGTTATTGCATATTATGGACAGAGTTGTGGTCCCACAAAATTCATATGTTGAAGCACCAACTCTAAATGTAACTGACTGTACTTGGAGATGGGGCCTTTTATAGGCTACTAAGGTTAAGTTGGGATCTTAAATGTAGGACCCTGATTCAAAAGAACTGGTGTCCTTATAAGAGGAGTGAGGGACACTGAGGCTCTCTCTTTCCTTCTGAGCATTCACAAAGGATATGGGAGGAAACTTGTGAGATGGTGGCTGTCTACAAACCAGGAAGAGAGCTCTCACCAGAAATAGAATGTTCTAGCACTTTGATCTTGATCTTCTAGCCTCCAGAGAAAATAAAGTTTTGTTAAGTCACCCAGTGACTTAATATCACTGAAGTGATATTTTGCTATGGTAACCCAAGCCCAAACATTGCATTGTTTAGTTCTATAATGTCTATTTTTTTTTGTATATCTTTATACTTTCTATTTATTTGTTGAGATTTTGTTTTTTTATTTTTTTTCCAAGAGAATTGGTCATTGCTTATAGAAGCATTTTTATGGTTTTTGCTTAAATATCTTACATAATTCTCACATCTGATTTATCTGAATGTTATTATTCAAGTTGTGATTTTCCTGGCCCTGGGTATAAGTGATTTTTCAATGGTATTCTGAATATTTTAGATACTATATTATGACACTCTGGGTTTTATTTAATTTTGTTTTAGCAGGAAATCCCCTTTTTGAGGGGTAGCATTTGGGTTGGGTGGGTGAATTTATCATGTTTCCTGCTGGGCACTGAGGATACAACCTTAGCAAAAGTAGAGCACAGATTCACAGCAAATGGCTGACCTGGAGGTTTAGCTTCGCCTGAGGTCCTGCTGACATCGTCCTGATGAAGCAGAAACCAACACTCACCACCTTATTGTCTCTGAGTGGAGGTGTAAGCTCAGTTTCTTTCTGGGTGTCTGATACCAGGGAGGGAGGAGTGAAGGGCTGATGACTGTTGTGTTGCTGTAGGATGGGTATGGGAGCTCCACTGCTTTCTACTAAGATTTGCTGACCAGGGAGGAAGGTAGGGGGAGGGAAGTGCCAGCTCGCTCTGTCTCTGACTAACCAGTTCCACCTCACTGATGCTACATGGGAGAGGAGGCTCAGCAAGCTCTGGGCTCTGTCAACATTGTGGAGATAGAGGGAAGGAAGCATCAGCCAGCTCAGGGTGGAGTCTAACTCCCCACTTGGCCCTAGTGACAGCAGATAGGGAAGAAACAGAATCTTGCTTAGTCCTGTTTCGCATTGCCTTCTTCAGTCTCCATGATGCTGGGTACATCTGGAGGGTCAGCTCCCCACTGGGCTCTGGAGACACCAGGAGTAGGAAACGGGGATTTCTTTTCTTTTCTTTTCTTTTCTTTTCTTTTCTTTTCTTTTCTTTTCTTTTCTTTTCTTTTCTTTTCTTTTCTTTTCTTCTTTTCTTTTCTTTTTCTCTTCTCTTCTCTTCTCTTCTCTTCTCTTCTCTTCTCTTCTCTTCTCTTCTCTTCTTTTCTAAGATTTTATTTATTTATATGACAGAGAGAAACACAGCTAGAGAGGGAACATGAGCAGGGGGGAGTGAGAGATGGAGAAGCAGGCTTCCAGCCAAGCAGGGAGCCTGATGTGAAGCTTGATCCTGGGACTCCAGGATCATGACCTGAGCCGAAGGCAGACAGATGCTTAACAGCTGAGCCACCCAGGCGCCCCGGGAATTGGGAGTTCTGAGTCAACTAACTCACACTAACTTTTTGATGCTGGGTAGGGGGTAGAAGGTGATCTCACTGCTGTGGTCTTTTTCATGTTTCTTTTTTTAGGGTTAACAGAGGTTTTTGGATTTGCGGATTTATAATTTTCCTCACCTTTGGAACATCTCCAGCAATTCTTCAGTACTTTTTCAGTCTGCTACTGGACTCAATTTACACATATACTTATCTGCTGAAAATATTCCACAGTTTGCTAATGCTTCACTTTGAATAGTTTCTATTTCTATGTGTTCATGTTCACTAATCTTTTCTTTTGCAATGTTTCATTTGCTATCAATCCTATTTTGTGTATTTTTTTTATCTCACACTTTGTAGTTTTCATTTATAGAAGTTAAATTTATTTTGGTCAGTTTTATATGCTCCAGATCTCTACTTATATACATTCAATATTTCACATTTTTGAGCATATGGAAATCAGTCATTAATTGTTTAAGATGCTCTAGTCTTGTAAATAAGTCATCTCTTTCATTTCTTGGTTAGTTTCAGCTCATTGATCTTTCTCCTCACTGTGGGTTGTATTTTCTTGTTTGTTTTTGCATGTCTGATAATTTTTTTTAAGATTTTATTTATTTATTTGACAGAGAGAGATCACAAGTAGGCAGAGAGGCAGGCAGAGAGAGAGAGGAGGAAGCAGGCTCCCTGCTGATCAGAACGTCCAATGTGGGCCTCGATCCCAGACCCTGAAATCATGACCTGAGCTGAAGGCAGAGGCTTTAACTCACAGAGCCACCCAGGCGCCCACATGTCTGGTAATTTTTTAATTGGATACCAGATATATCTTGTTAGATACTAGATATTTTTGTCTTTCTGTAAATATTTTTGAGCCTTGTTTTTGGACTTAGTTACTTAAAATATAAGTTATATTATATTTAATTATAAGTTTAAGTAGGTTAAATATTCACTATAAATTTTTTAATAATTATGTTCCCAATTGATTAGTACTTAATTTTGATTAATATGCTTTTGCTGGATTACATATTCCATAATAGTGATCAGAAAGTTTTATGGATCATCCACATTTGGATGACTTACCTATCTTGGATGCATTTCTATTGCTGATAATCTAGACATATGACAACTTGGGAAGTACTAGAGTCATGCTTTTTCCTTCAAATTTCTTTCTTTCTTTTTAAAAAGATTTTATTTATTTACTTGACACAGAGAGAGAGATCACAAATAGGCAGAGAGGCAGGCAGAGAAAGAGGGGGACTTGATCCCAGGACCCTGAGTTCATGACCTGAGCTGAAGGCAGAGGCTTAACCCTCTGAGCCACCCAGGCACCCTCCCTACAAATTTCTATAAATTCATCGTGTTCTGTAGAAATGCTGCGGAGAAGATTATAGTCAACAAATAGTTTTCTTTTTAGGATACCAGTTTTTACTTTCTCAATGAATCTATGATTCCTTATTGGACAAATCTTGATTTTTTAATGCTATAATTTATATTGGGACATGTTAAGACTTTGTATTATGTTTATATTTTCTTTCATTGAAAGAAATATCCTATTTGTATCTGGATACATTTTGTATCTTGCAATTTCTTTTCTAGAATTTACTTAGGTATACTAATTAGTTAGATTTCCTAGTTAGATTTCCATTTCTCTCCTATTGGCCTCTGTATTTTCACTCCTGTCCCTTTCATTTCTTTACTTGTTTTCCTCTGTGTTTCTTATCATTAATTTTTTTCTTCTTTGTTTCCTTGGAGTAAATTTCCCACAGTTTTCTCTTCTGTTTCCATACTGCACGCTTTCCTTCCCTCAGCCTCTCCTCTTTCACCTCTTCCTCCCTTTCCCTTGCTGATCCTATATCTTCATCTCTTATCTACTTTTCTTTTTTTGTTAAAATTTTACTTAATATTTAATGCTGTGGTTTTAAATATATTTGTCTTTTAATAGAATCAGTTCCAAAATAACATGGGTAGAATTTTCTTGACTCTGCCTTTTTTGAAGTGTAGATGACATTTTGATTGTCTCCTTAGCATGAGTTAAAATAAAGTGTTGGACCCTGTATTAAGACAAAGGACATGCTGAGCTAGGAGGGAAACTGCAGTAATGATTCCATTTCATCTAGGAACCAGTGAGGCAAATCTTACTCAACGTTTGCTTACTGAATGGATGAACCACTGAATGCTTGCTTGTCCTGTCTCATAGAAAAGTACAAAGTTATGTTGGAGAATTAAAGCCACCTTGATCATTACTAAGTACTTTACAAATCCTGGGCTGAGAATCTCAGAATAAGCCAAGGTGGTAGTTGCAGGATAATGCATTTTGGTAAAACATTTCACTTTCCCTGCGACATCATAGATTTTTATTCCAAAGAAATTGTACCATGTGCGCTTGGGCTCTTTTGCATGACCACAGAACAATCAATGACAGATATTACAAATTAGAAGTCTGTGGTTGTGACCAGATTCCTGGAATGGGTGACTTGAGGGCCTGGGACAGACAATGTCTGCCCTTCTAAGTGCAGACTGGGGAGGGAAGTCCCTAGGCAGTACTGCCATTGATGCAACACATCTGTGCAGGATGCTCCGTACAAAGCTCTCCTTTTGCAAACATTTCTACGTTGCTGTGTGGGAGTATATCCCTTGAGGTACATTAAATCTGTGTTCTGCTGAGAGGCCCATGACTCCCAGCAGCCTTCAGGGATGGGCAGTGTGTGTGATTTGGGGAGGTCACCGGGTCCCCTATCACTCTTGTTCTCTCTGCACTGTGGCATTTTATGGAGAGTTCACACTCAGGCATGTCAGAGCTAAATGGTGCAGGCTGATTTGGTGTCACTTGCTAATGCCCTAGATTCTTTATTGCTGTAGATATGCACAATGTGAGGGACAGCTCAGACACCCGGTCGCCCAGCTCTGCCCGTTTCTGTGCAGATGGAGACAGCGAGCCCAGTCCTTTCTTCACCTCCTGTCAGAGCAGTATTTGCCCTCATCCTGTTTTATATAACTGCCTCTCACACATGGATTGAACCTAGAATTTTCATATTCATTTGCTACTGCTTTATCTGGCCCATGATTCTGTGTGTTGAAGACTAAACGCACCAAGAGAGAAAGGACCCACAAATTACTTGCAAAACTAGACATAAAATTTGTGTCACTGAAATTAGGCTCCAATTGATTAAGCAAGTCTCAATTAAAAGTTAAATGAAAGTTCTTCATGGATGTGTATTATAGAAAGTAGATATTGTGTGTAGCTTATGTTATGTAGCATGTTGTGTAGCTCACAGTTCTTGCAGAGTACGAATGGGATCATCCACCCTGCTCCGGGACAGGGCTGAATCATTCAAGGGAGAGGAGCCTGATCCAAACAATCACATTCTCTCTTTCAGGACTATGAAATCCTGAGTGGAGATAGAAGAGCCAGAAAGTGTTGGAGCACATTTACCTTAAGATAGAACCTTAGACCTGAGTTCCACTGGCCACTGTATCCTAGGGAACTGGCTTCTCTGAGGTCCTCTTATTTCTGTCCTGCTTCTTTACTCTTGTTCCTGCTCATTGTGTCGTCTGAACTCAAGAGTCTGAAAATTACTACAGCCAGTCCCCTGCTGTTGGCCATGCCTGTTAGACATGCCTCTATAGCTTATCCATAGCTTATCCATGACACAGCTCGCTGAAACATTGCCAGAATCCAGACTTCTAAGTTCACTCTGTCAAGGTATTTAGGGCCAATTTCACCCCATTTATAGATCACAAAACCCCAGGGAGAAACTAAAATGAAGATGGAGGTATGTGGGGTGTCTCCCTTTCTGAAATCCAGCAATTTTTTTTTTAAGATTTTTATTTATTTGACAGAGAGAAACACAGCTAGAGAGGGAACACAAGCAGGAGGAGTGAGAGAGGGAGAAGCAGGCCCCCTGCTGAGCAGGGAGCCCGATGTGGGACTCGATCCCGGGTCTCCGGGATCATGACCTGAGCTGAAGGCAGTCGCTTAACCAACTGATCCACCCAGGCGCCCCTGAAATCCAGCAAATTTACTCACAGATCCTTCTGGTCCACTGAAGTAAAATATTACCCACTGTATTCAAGAATGTATCTAAAGGCTTTATTATTAAAGCCTGTATTAAAAGGCTTTAATAATTCTTTATTATTTGGAACTTAGATGTATGTACCCATTTAACGTATTTAATAATGATTATCATTTAAAGTTTGTGCTTGGTGTTAATGCTTGTAGGTAAACAAAATATGGCTATTGAGTCAGTCACAAATAATTTAACATAGATAACACTGATTTACTTGTTAATTAATTGGTGAAACCATTATCTAATTTATTTAGTGGCCATTCACCTCTTCAGAGAACTTTATGGAGAACAACCTCATGGCAGGGCATGTGTTGTGGGAGACCAAGATAGGAATAAGACAAAGCACCTGTTCCAAGGGAGCTCAAGGTGGGGAGTCAATCCTAAAAAAATTAAATGTGTGTTGATAGGCATGAGAAAAGACTTGTGGGCATGAAGTCGATGAAGTAAATTTATATGGGCATAACTGAAGGGGAGTAGACTAGAAGTTTCTTGCTGTCATGCAGGTGAGAGATGGTAATCTACATGACCATAATGATAGTGAGTATGAGTGGATATGAAGACACATTGGCAATTCCCATAGATACTGAAGCAATAGGAACTGTGGAATTAAGTTATTGGAATGGGTGGGGTGGACGGTGAGGGAGAAGGAGAGTTGAGGGTAAGGACCAAGTTGCTGAATTAGAGGGATTGGTAGATGGTAGTAGAGATAAAGGTAAAAAAGAATATGTGTGTGGGAAGTTTGTTTCTGTTTCCTCACAGGGGCTGATTAGATCCAAGTGGAAGTGCTGAGTAGCCTGAACTTAGGAGAGAAATCTGGGCTGAACACCTGATTAGAGATTCATTTTCTAAAGAGATGGTAATAGAAGCCATGCAATTTGAAGAGATCACCAGAAAGAGTGATTCAGGACAGAATGAATAGTTTTAGAATCACCAAAATGTAAAAGAAAGCATGGGAAAAGGAATATGGGAGATAAGTGAAAAAGGTACAAAGAAGTAGAAGAAAAAGTAGCAGAGTGTGGTGTTAAGGAAGCCAAAGAGAGTGTTTGGATTATAAGGGAGGAATCATCTCCTTTGAATGCTACTGAAATGTGAAGGATGATGTGTATAAAGTTCTTAACTGATGACTTCTATTTTCTTTGAGCTGTAGGAGAGAAAGTGTTCTGAGCAGAGTGAATTTCAGAGGTTCGAGAACAGAAATTCTGGGCAACTTTCCAGCCTGATGTAGGAAGCAGGATGAGATAATCTATGTAATGTGCCTTGAATAATGCTTGGCAAAGATTAAACCCTCAGTAAATGTTGGCAGCTATTATAATGGCACCAAATTGTTCAGTTTTGTGGTTTTTCTCTAACAGTGATTAGCACCTGGAATATAAGCACACAAGAAAATTTGGACAAATGCATTAATTCTGAGGGGGATTTTTCAAGAAGTGAGATGGAAGAATAATGGACTTGTGAAAATTGGCAAGTGTGATAGAAATATTGTTCTGTGGAATCTTAACTGGCTTAAAAAAATAGAAGACAAGACAAGACTGCTAGATAATGAGAAAATAAACAGTTCCTGGGCCAGAAAGCCTCGATGATATCACAACACTGGTGCAATGGGGGTAATTAAATGGAAAGGACTGAGGATGGAAGATTGAGGAAGTGTGGGATTTGTGAATTCTGGACTTTTGAATTCAACAGTAATCGGTGATGACAATGTTCTGGGGAGACAATGGAAGCAAGTTGACAAAGCGGAATGGGGTAAAGGTCACTGAGCTGATTAAAGGGCTGAGAACTCAGGTGTAGGGCTTGGATGTTAAAGTCACCAGGGCTGCTAGGACCTGGAGGGAAGGGAGTGACCAGGAGGCTGGCAGATGGCAGAGGTGGTAGCTAGAAATGGGGGATGCATTGTAGTCTGTTTTCCCCAGAAAGCAGAACCTGAAACAGACACTTGAGTAAAAGTTCTTTATTGGGACCTAAGGTCAGGAAGAGTGAAGCAAGGGAAGAGGAGAAAACATATGTTATGCTGGCTATTGCTTCAGGCAACTTGTTGCTGGATCCCATTGGATAATTTAAGGAGTCACGTGAGAGGAATCTCAGGAAGAAAGAAGGAAACATTTATCCATTGCATCCCATCCCCATTAGTCAAAGAACTCCTGGTATAGTGCTATCTTCCCTTAATTTCTGGATTGAGCATCTGTGAACAAAGCAGTTTGGACAAAGAGAAACAGTGTGGCCTGAGACAAGATGCTTCTGGGTTGTGCCTGCATGAAGGACGTCAACTTCTACAGAGTACTGGCTGATCCATAGTGGCTAAGAGAAAAAGGAGGTGAGACTGAGAATATCTGAAAGGATGCCCAAGAGGCATCTGCTGCAGGCCACCCCAGGCATATCTGTTCATTCCATCCATTTTGGTCCCACATGTCACAAAGTCGGCTTCATGGTGGTGGCCTGCAATCTCAGCAAATATTTAACTTAGAAGTATTAGTGAAACAAGCTACAATCACTGCTGCATCTGTCTATATGGCTATAACTAGTATTCAATGATTATTCCTCCACCACTTATTCTAGATTTCCCTCACCCTTGGCCAGCAGTTGGGCTGGTCTGGGTCATTTGCCGGGAGTGGGAACTTTGACCTTCTTTCCCAAAACATCTAAGTCCTGATTTGTCTTGCCCTGTTACCTGGAAGTTGTTGCAACTGACTGTTTACCATCCTCACTGGCTATGGAAACTCCAGGAGATGCACCAATAAATCAATCCATCACACTGGAGAAACCCTAGCTCCTCAGAACAATCAGGCTCCAGAGCCTCCATCAATAACTATTCTTCTTTTTTCCCCCCACTGGCTCACTGGCACTAATGGTCCCAAAACGACCAGGTAAGAGTTTCAACTTTAAGTTGAATAGAGAATCCTTGTTGTGTTCACTTAGAGAGAACCTTTCCCCTGACCAACACTGTGCCATGCTATGAACCAGGGTCTCTAATCTATCAAAGCCTGAGTCTGTGTGACAGGAAGCACAAATTCCACGTCAGGGTCGGTGACAGTGAGGGGAGAGGCCAGTTTTACTTCGGTACGCTGCTTGATTTCCCTGATCCTCTAGTTAGGTTCCTCTGGGCTCTGACCCATCAGCCAAGCCATCAGCTCTTCCCAGCGTTGTGTACCTAATACCTCAGACTACTTCTCTCTATAAATTCTTCAGCCACATGGATTCTTGCTACTTTGCCTACCAGGAGGCTTTTCCTGGTATCCACCCTGGAGTGGATAGAATACAGTAGCTAACTTCAACTAGTTAGCACCAACTTATGCCAACTCAGGTGTAGGGGCAGGCCTAGTTAATCCCTCCTCAGGCAGCTGGATGCAGGGAAGCTCCATGAGTCCATGGATGTGAATAGAAGGAGAGACACTGGTGCCATAGAGGGGTTGATGTGGGAGATGGGGCCATCAGTTTATGCAATGCTCTCTTCCTTTTGGGTCTGCATAAATTAGATCTTGAACATACCAGTTCCTCTGTGCAAAGGGTTGCTGTTGTGCCCACCCAAACTTGTGACATATGGAAAGTCTGAGTACATCCAGCCCCAACTCCATGGCACCTTGGTCTCCTCTGGCTCAGAGCTTGTTTTTACCAGAGTCCAGTGACATGCCTGGAGCTATTTTTCAAATAGGGAGTAGCTTTCAACCATGGAGAGTTGACTCTGCTCCAGCCCCCTTGGAATCTGCGAACCAGCTCTGGTTACAGGGACTTTTTAGATGCTCTGCAGAATCCTGTTCCACTAAATACAGAGGGCCAGGGACGTTTGCACATAGCTGGACCTGTGGTGGAGACTTTTCTTGCTCTGGGCTCCACTCAAAACTGGCAGCTTACTGGATCATCTGATCAGTTAGTCAAATCAGTACTTCTAGGTGTGATCTTGAGGTGTCCCAAATCCACAAGGCCTAACAAACATCATCTGCTTTCTTAGTGGGGGGAAGTACAAGGTGCAACAGTGTGCCCTTTACCTGAGAGGAAACGTCCCAGCATATCCCAGACCACTGGAATCTACTGGCTTCACCAGTGGGGCAAAACCCAGTGAGATTTATCTCCCATCTTTTGGCCCATATGTGTCCTTGATTGCATCTAGAGTATGTTCATGTTTTCAAATCAGAAGACTCTAAACTTGATACCTATAAAAGGCAACCAAGTTGTGGTCTACAACATTAGGGTTCTCAAGGGCCAATTCACTTATTTCCAGCTGAAATATGGGACTTTTATTTATTTATTTTTAAAAAGATTTTATTTATTTGACAGAGAGAAACACAGCCAGAGAGGGAACACAAGCAGGGGGAGTGAAAGAGGGAGAAGCAGGCTTCCCGCCGAGCAGGGAGCCCGATGTGGGACTCGATGTGGGACTCGATCCCGGGTCTCCGGGATCATGACCTGAGCCGAAGGCAGTCGCTTAACCAACTGAGCCACCCAGGCGCCCCTGAAATATGGGACTTTTAATGCCTACCCTATATTCCTCACAGTTTTATAATGAGGGTCATATGATATAC
Source organism: Spilogale gracilis (assembly GCA_004023965.1). Lineage (NCBI taxonomy): Eukaryota > Metazoa > Chordata > Mammalia > Carnivora > Mephitidae > Spilogale > Spilogale gracilis. The sequence goes on along the minus strand of PITA01014517.1, from coordinate 39,639 downwards.
ACAAAACACTTTAAACTGTAAAGCATTGTTCAAGTATTAAATGATTGACTCTTCCTTTCTTTCTTTCTTTCTTTCTTTCTTTCTGAAGCTTGAGGGAGGAGAGAGAAATGGATTAGTGGTGTTCAGAAAAATCTTGGGAATTAAGTGAACAAGGGACTGCTCTTACTTAGGCAAGACTGTCCTCAAGATCCCTAAGTCCTAGCTGGTGACTTGGATTGATAACTGAAGGGTGAAGTGGAACATTTCCAAGGTTTGACTTTTTAATTTATATCTGTCGTTTCTGAAGATACTAAATTGTAGCCAAGTTGTAATGAAACTCATCTTGAATAGAAATTTCTCCAAGTATTTCATGAACTCTATATACTGCATGCCTAGCCAGTTGTTCCATGAAGAGGGCTATGAGGGTCCATACCCTTGGTGCAGGCCTTTGAGGAGGGCAAGGTCCACATTCTCTCAGCATTGGCACCCTATTTCAGTCTAGGAGCTTGGTTTGGGATGGATTGGATTTTCCCATGCTTTCATTATTCCTTGAGTAGAAGGTGTGCTCCAGAGTAAGCGATTTGTCTTGGGAACGGATGGATGGCCAGGTGCATGGATTCATAGGAATAATGATTGGAGCGTTATGACAAGTTGATGACAGTGGCTCAGGAAGATGCTCTAGAAGTAAACCTTGGGGAGTTAGCTATAGGAATGAGTTCCGTCCGGCCTCATTTGCACTGTTACTGAGCTTCACCCTGCTTGAAGGTGGGGAGGAGGCCACGTTGCTCCCTTGCAGGTTGGCTTTCTGGGAACAAACATGTGCTGGAAATCCAAGCCTTCCTCCTGCGTGAAACTGAAGGAAAGAACTAGAAATACAGCTTCAGTGTGGATACCAAACAAGTGTGACCTGCAAGGTGCACTTTCCAGACAACGTTTGAATTGTCAGTGTGCTGATATTTATTTTTTCTGGTAATTTGGGAATCTGAAAGGACGCACATACATTTATAAAGGTACATGAAAATGAATATCCAGTGAGACAGGATGGGAGAGCAAAAGTCAAACTATTCTTCTTTTTGTGGCTGGGCTTCATGGTTTGGGGCTGCTGACATCCAGCCTGACCTGAATCAAAAACCCTCTTCGGAAAGCAGTGTCAGTCTTCATAAACACTTACCTGTCTGCAACTTTGGTATAGTATATCTATTTCTCCCAAAATAAAGTCAGTTTTCTTTGTATCATACTCAATCTCCGTTTCAAAGCTCCATAGTACTATAACAAACAGGGCTAAGCAGTTTTGCTGGTGTCTCAATGGAAATATCATTTTATTCTATTGTAAGAAAAAAATACATGACTCTGTGATGGAAGAACTTCATATATTTGTAAATGTTCCCAATACGTTTCTAGATTTCTTGGTATTACACTCTAAACAAGAAAACCCATTGGAATCATTTCACTTGTGAGCCTGCTGAAAGCTCCTGTCTTTGCCAGGGTCACACAGCATGTCCTCAGAGACCAGTGTGGTGGAAAAGGCCCACCATGAGGGCTGAGTCACATGGGCTGGCTGAGAGTCCCAAAGCTTTCATTTATTTGCTTTGGACTATGGGAAGTTACATCACTTTTATAAATCTGTATCGTCATTTGTAAAATGATGACAAAAAATAGCACCTATTTCATAGAGTTATGAGGATTGATTATAAATGTGAAATGCTTATTAGCATAGGACTTAAAACTTTGAGGAGAGTTAATAAATTTTCTATTTTTATTGTTACTATGAGGAACATTCATCAGAAGCTGAGTTGTCCTAAATTGAAATTAGAAAGCATTTACTTTGTGCAAGGCACTGCGGAAGGCTGGCCCATCACAAGTACCTCAGAGGAATAGCAGGATGTGGAGGAGCAGTGCTAGGACACCCGAGGGATGTAAAAGGCCCAGGCACACACATACAGATATATGCCCCAGCAGCCTGTGAACACCCACACACCCGCACATATACACCAACACACCCACCAGAGCAGAGCTCTACTCTTCAAACCTTTCAGGTGCTTCAGGTGCCTCCCTCGCAGTGGGACAATGTTTGAACAGATTATAAGTAGAAGTAATAGCATCACTTCTCAAATGAGGAGTTAAGGGCAAGTGTGCCTCCTCTTTCCCTGTTATTGGGACCTTAGGAGGTCATTGTCCTGGGTCACATAGCTCAGCGTAGAGAGGACTTGCCAAACCACATCAGATATTGTATGAGAGCTATACCTTTGTGTGTGAAGTAACTGAGATATTGGGGTTAGTCATAGGAACTAGTCTCACTCACCCTGAGGCATTTGCCTATAACCTAACAGGGCAGAGCTCTAGAATAAACTCTGGGCAGTGGAAAGAACAATAGCTAGTGGTTGCTCTTATTACACAGCCCATATATGGTTGATTTCCAAAAAATATCATACCTATTAAGATGTACCCCTGGAAAGACCATGATGGTGAACTGTTGCTATATCCACCAAGCCTGTATTTAGAGAAACTATTTTCATCACCATAGTGGTTCATGCTATGTTGGAAATCTCTGAGAACTGGACTACTCCTCCAGGTCTTTCTGGCCTTTCTGGTGATTGAGGCTAATGCCCCTCCCTAATCCAGATACAATCCAGAGCAAGGGATGTGGCTTCTTGGAAGAAGACAGGGAGGGGCCAATGAAGGACCAAAGGAGTCCTGGTCACAGGCAGAGAATATGACAGAAATGTTGGGGATGGGCTGGGGTGTTGCTATAGAGTCTGTGGGAGACCAGTGGAGAGTACTAATCTGGGATCTAGGCTATGGATGGCATCAAGCAAGGTCAAATGCCCTTACTGGTGACTGAGAAGAGGGAAGAGGCTGGTGGTCACAACTAGGCAAACTGCTGGTTCAGGGCTAACTAGCCAAAGAGTACAAATATCTGTTGTATGCTAAATAGCTTATGAACACTATCTTTTCTGATCTTCCTGACAACTTTTATTATATTTTAATAATTAAAAAATTGAGTTTCAAAGATGTTAAGTAAGTTGCCTGCGATCACAGAATTATTAAAGATTCAAAGATTCAAATTTGGGATTATTCAAGATCTGAAAGCAAATTTCTCAGTCTCAAGAGCCCTTTCTTCTTTAGTGTATTGCCTCCCAAGAAGAAGGGAAGCATGAAAAGAGGGTCATTACACATGCTACTTGGCAGGGCCCTGTGCTGCAGCTTCAGCCAGGAGAAAGAGGAAATGGGGAATAGGTGTGGCAGATGCAGGCAAGATCCCTGCAGTGTCTTTTCCAAGGGGCAATCTGTTCCAGTAATTGGGCTGATAGCAAATGCTTCCAGTAAACACAGGTGGAAGACAAAGGTAGGGCTATTCGCTCATCTGTTTGGCTCCTTGCTGGAAGTATAGGGTGGTGTCCAAGCACTTGAGAAGGGGTCTGGTCAGGAGGACTGGGCAGGGCATCAGTCCCTCTACCTTGAGAAAGGCAGGGCTCTTGTCTCAGCGGGTGGCCTGGATTCAAATGAGAACACGGTTGTGACCCTCAGCACACTGACTAGGGACATAGCAGAGGTCAGTAGAGCTTTGCCAGCAAGGGCTGTGACGGTGTCCAGACTTACCGGTAGCCACAGGCTGTGAACAGGCAGCACGAGGGTCTGCTCTTCCGGCTGGTGGGTTTGAGTCTCCAAATACTTGGGCTGTGGTAGGCCTACAGCTTAGGGTTGTGGAGACAGTCAGCGACTGACAGAGGTTTGGAGGTAATGAACATGGTTCCAAGTTGCATGTTACATTTCACCCCATGGGAAGGCCCAATTCTGAATGGAATTTGGGATCATGAGAAGTGAGGACTGAGGATCTGTAAGGTTGGGAGCTTGGTTGTGGAGTAACAGGAAGATGAATATGAGCCCATTCCCCAAAACTTAAATCCAGGCAGATCCCAAGAAAGGCAAGACAGGAGAGAAAGCAGCTGTTCTTTAGGTACCTACCGAAAGGCTGTGATGTGAATCTCTAGGAGCACCGCTGATGGGGTATCTCCTGCCTCGCCTTTTGTTCCACGGAAACACACCGGTCTAGCTTCCAACTGACAGTGAGGGGAGGCCTAGTGTCGCCATCCCTGCCTCCCCTCTGCAACTGTCTTCCCCGGGGGGAGAGAACATGGAAATACGAAGCCCCCACCACCATCCTGCTCAATCTGGAGAGGGAGACCAAGGAGGAAGGAAGGAGAACACTTGTTGAGAAATGATAGCAAGACAAAGGTTGAAGGGGGACAGTGGGGACCAAGGGAGAAGGAATGGCTTTCTCTTGACAGTCCAAGGCAATGCTGATATGTCAAGGTGCTTTTATCCATATATTTCCCAGGTTCTGGGGTTTTCAATCATGAACTTTTGCTCGACCTATTGAGTAAGGAGGACAGAGCCATGTTTCATATACTGCCTTCCAGGAGCTGGCAGGCTTGGTGCCTTCGAGAGGTGTGCTCTGGAGTCTCCAGAGGAGGAGGAGCCTCAGGTTTAGGGAAGCACAAAGATGTGAGCAGAACTGAGTACCTTCTTTGTTGTGCAGCCTGCCCCGCCCCATAAGCCAGCACGTATGGCTGCTGAGACGGAGAAGTGTGCTAGTCCAAAGAGAGACGTGCTGTGGGTGACAGCGAAATCCACTCCAGATTTCAAAGACCTGGAGTGAGAAGAAAAATGTAATCTATCTCAGTAAGTTTCACGTATATTGTGTATTGAAGTGATAATGTTTTGGAAATATTAGGTTAAATCAATTATATTATTAAACCATGTTATAGGTTTCTTTTTGCTTTTTGAAATGTGGCTACCAGAAAATTTAAAGTTACACATATGGCTTGTGCTATACTTTTATTGGAAACAATGATCTAGGCTCTTTTCAAGGTTCCAGGAGCAGAATATGAGAACACACGATGCAGACAGACAGACAGACAGACACACACACACGTGAGGATTCCAGGCAACTCTAGCATCTGGCAGATAAATTTGAAATGTTACAAATTCTCAAAAATAATGCAGACCCTTCTTAGGCCTTGGTAACTCCTTGCTAATGATCAATTTCCCCCTTTTCTCTTGGTCATCAGCCCCTCCGTTCCTGCTATTTCTGCTTCCCACATATCCCTCCTCAAAACTTAGGCTATTTCCACTTTTCAAAATGCCACCATAGATTCAGGGTGTGAGACGTGCTGGAGAAAAGCAAACAAGTACTTACATTTTGGGAGTAAGAAATCGTTTTTCCCAGACCGTGGACAAGAACATAATGGGGCTTTTCTGCATTCCAGCTGCAATGTTGGCTCTGGCAGGCTGGCTGTTCTCTGATATAATGTGAAACATAACTCAGTGGTCATTTCAATGTGTAAAAAGTTCAGCAGTATTGTTGGAACTATCATCATAAATCAGGAACAACTTTCTTTAGGGACTCTATTGCCACTTGATTTAGTATTTCCTGGCAACTTGCCTATCATGGAATGAAGCCACGATTACTTCCTACACAAAATGTTATCTGCAAAACATCCCACCAGAAACCTACAGAAAGAACGCTGACCAGCTTGCGGGTTTTGATAATCTAGGGCTGCTCTTTGTATTGAGAACAAATTTGACAATGGGACTCATTGTTAAATTGGACAATATATTCCCTGGACCAGCTTCCAAATTAAAATGGAGTTTATACACTGTTTTATATATCACTTGTTCCAAAGGAAAGAAAAATGAAATCTTTCAGTTCCAAGAAGAAAATTCAGCAAAGTATGTATACTGTGAAACATGAGAAATTATCCTAAGCAACTCATGCTAATGTGTTCAGTTATTGTAAATACAAGGGGAAATGTAAATTGCAGAGAGTAGGGAAGCATGACAATCTTGAGCATGAGACATTGGGGAATTTCTTTTAGGTTAGTTCTGGGAGGATGTGCAGTTCCTTATGTGTAGAGGAGGGATTTACCTGGGAAGTTCTGGAGCAAAGGCTGAAATAGTCTCCCCAATGCCCTGTACTTTTGCCTGGCAGTAGGTGTGGGGGAGGGGGCTGGGGGGTAGTCTGGGCCTAAGAATTCAGCGGATGCACATGCTGTTCAGTTCACAGTCCTGCAGTGGAACCAACCCCCAGACGGCACTTGTGTGCCATATACTCAGGATCTCAGGTCAAGAACAGTACTCTGCAAAGAACAAGGACACTTTCCTAGGAAACACCCAACACCTTCCAAAACTTAGAAAAGACAACTGAGAGAGGTAGATCTCAGAGTGGCTCACTCCGTAGCTCCCTGTCTTCCCCAGGCTGCTAGATCAGCAAAATAAGACTTAAGGAAACTTAAATCTATCTTTTCTTCCTTTTCCATTTTCTTGGGTTGGAACAGTTCGGACTGGGATCTCAACTACTGATTTTGAACAAATATTGAACTCCTTTTGTAACGATGAACTTGCGGAGTACAGTTGCCAGGCGAGCAAAAAGACAGCACAGTTCAAAAGAAGGGACCACTCTGAGGAATCAGAGAAAATATTTTCCTATGAAATATAATTTCTGTAAGAGGGGAAATTTTGAGGACACTCCTGATTTGTGTTTCCAACAAACTTCAAAAGGACATTTCTCTTATGGAATTCGAGTAGAGAACTATAAAGAGAAAAGCAAACAGGCTAAGGGAGCCAGCATTGAGGTTTAATAAATGTTCATTTCAAATTGAAATGCAGGGAGTGAACAGCAAAACGGATCTTGCAGAAAACACGTATGTTGGAGCAGAAGTCAACTTGGACATCATAAAACTAAGAGATGAAGGAGAAAAAGTTACAAATATGAGAGAATATATAAAACATAATATATATATAAAGGGCAAGAGACATTGTCAATATATAAATATTAGGAATTTTTAAAAAAATTATTGATATATTTATTCAAGTAATCTCTACACCCAATGTGGGGCTTGAACTCATGACCCCAGGATCAAGAGTCACATGATCCCCCTGGCTGAGCCAGCCAGGCACTCCTATAAATATTAGGACTTTCAGAAGAAGAACCAATAAAAGTGGAATCATCACTGAAGAACTATTTGGTGGAAAATTTTCTGGGCTAAACAAAGACTTGAGCTTTCTAATTACTAGACAAAATTAACCATAGATTTTTAATACCTAGACTTATCCTGATAATTTATTTTAATCTCAAGAATAAAAACAAATTCAGTGAGGATCCAAGCAGATAAAGTTTACCTTCTCCCACTTCTGCTTTGAAACATGAAGAAGAAAATGATCATTGAGGAATAAGGAAAAAGGATTGTGGCCCAAATGCGATTGTCAGATAAAATGTAGGATGCCAGGCCTATTGCTGATACCCTATAGTAAGAAGTCATTTGGTGTTCATCAGAAATTCGAATTTAATTAGGTACCCTCTGTTTTTATTTGCTAAATCTGGCACCCTCAGCTCCCATGCCTTGCTAGGTTGATACACATATCCTGGTGTAGCCGACTGACATTCTTTTGTATACACGAGCCCCAAAGTACATACCCCATGTAGATGTCCTAAAAAAAAACTTAAATCATTTTTAAGTCAACTGAGTGAGGAATCAAGACATCAAATTCAAGAATGGAGAACTCATGATGTGAAAGACTGGTGACAAAAAGAGTAAAATAGATAACCCACCTCCCCTCTCCCCAAATAGCCATTAAACAAAATTAATGTAATTCTCAACATGATAGTAAAACATAATGAAAATGCCAAAAATGATTTTCAAGGAGGACATGTGACTAAAAATGATAATTTAGTAATTTAATAATTTAGATGTAGTTCAGATTACCCATCAAAAATTACTAAAATGGGGCACCTGGGTGGCTCAGTCATTAAGCGTCTGCTTTCTGCTCAGGTCATGATCCCAGGGTCCCGGGATTGAGCCCCACATAAGACTCCCTGCTTGGCGGAAAGCCTGCTTCACTATCTCTCACTCTCCTTGCCTGGGTTCTCTCTCTAGCTGTGTTTCTCTCTGTCAAATAAATAAATAAAATTTTTTAAAAATATCACTAAAACAAGGAATTAGACAACCAGAAGATAAGAAGGAAAAGCCGAGTAAATTCCTCATATTACACAGGAATAATTAGTTGACACTGATTTATTTTTCATAATAAAAATTAGTGAAAATATTCCAGTATATATATTTTATTAAATGTCACTACTAATAGAATAAAAATAAGTACATCTGATTTTCAAAATCACAAGGGAAAAGTTTAAACAGTAAGTATAGTCAATCTAAAAAATTAAAAAGAACCATAAAACAAAATAGTAGAAATAAAACTGAGCATTATAAATCTTGTTAATAAAATGGTTGGAAAAAAATGATTGGAATCAACTCTCATTTTGAATCACAGACTCATATTGGGTTAAAAATAAAGTATAAATGTTGCATTAGTGTACCCAATCAATACAATAATAATAATAATAATAATAATAACAATAAAAATAAGGCAATCGGTAAAGATATAGTGGAGAACACAAACCAAGGGAGAGCAGGAGTGGGAACATAAAGACAGGGTGGAACCCAAAGGGGAAACAATCAATATGATAAAGTAAAATTACATTGATCCCACTAAAAGAAAAAATCCACAAGGAAGCTATGACAGGGTTGCACTTTCCATGGTGAATATAAGAGTATCAAATGTAGTAAACAAAAGTTTTCAGCAATACAAGGAGAAAAAAGAGAGAAATCCTATTGTAGTAGGTAGGCTATGTTAACATTTTACATTTCTGTAAATTGATCACAGAAAATATCTTAATAGAGTCCCAACCAGCAATTAAAATTCCACCAGTGGACCAGGTTTTTGGTAGTGTCATAAACTACCCAGGCTGTTGAGAGAGCCTCACGATGATGGTTATCAGTCTCATGAAACCCTGACCCAGAGCCTCCACTGGGCATGTCCCTCTGTAGTGTGCCAGAGACCGGGAGATCAGGGAAGTTTGGGTCAGTTGTGAAAGCACCATTTCCTGATCCTCAGACTTTGATTCTTTGTCTAACTGCTGACTGTTCCGTCAATGATGGAACCAAAATCTAGTTAGTGTCTCTGGAGTAAATCGTTTCCACTTCCAGCACAAACACAGAAGCCCGTACTGACCCTCTCTCTTTCTCTGGATTCCAGACTTTGTCACTTCAGAGGGCTGCTCAACTCTAGAAGGGCTGTGTTTCAGAAAGAATGATTTTGATTGTGGAGCCCAACTTGCTCTGGAAATATTATCTGTGTAACCTAGGAAAGGCACATCTCATTTGAGAAACATTGCAGGAGCATGCGTGATCTTTATAGATTTATAAAGTGATTTATAAGTGATTTATAAAGTGATTCTTCGCTGCACAAACCAACTCAAGGGACCTTAAATACTGAACACTGTTAGTATGCTGCAAATCAGATTAGGTTTCCATGCAGCTTCTCCAGAATACATTTAATACACAAAGTAGAGCCAATGGGCATCTTGGAGGAAAAATCATTGAAGCTCTATACGGCTGTCAGTGGAATGTCCAATGAGAGAGCATGTTTCAGGAGGACTATGTGCTTAAGGACAAAGTCATCTAGTGCAAAAAGAGTAAATTATTTTAAATAAGTAGATAATTGAGAAATAGCTTGGAAATAGTTCCTCCAACATAGTGCAAGGGCTCTAAACACTGATGCAGCAGTGTACTGTGTGTGTGTGTGTGTGTGTGTGTGTGTGTGTGTGTGTGTGTTTAAAGATCTACTGATTTATTTGAGAGAGAGAGAGAGCGTTTGCATGCGTGAGCAAGTGGGCAAGAGCGTTGGGGTGGGGGCAGAGGGAGAGGGAGAAAATTTCAAGCAGACTCCCTACTGAGCTCAGAGTCCCAGGTGGGACTTGATCCCACAACCCTGAGATCATGACCTGAGCAGAAATCAGAGTCCCACGCTTCACTGACTGAGCCACCCAGGCACCCCATGACTTTGTGTTTTTAAGTAGCTGACCTCCCTGGCCATCCTCAGCCAGATTAGTTGAATCTGAGCAAAAAGAGTGGCCCTGGAAAGGGCCTCAGCCACCGGGGTTCCTGGGTTCCTGAGATTACAAGAGTCCTGCGGTTCTGGGCATGTCCCCTGCCCCGCAGTGACTGAGTTTGAGTTGAGTTCACACACTGCCCGTCTGAGAAGTGCACGCCTGCTGACATACACATACAACCTCATTGAGAGCTCCTTTGAATTTAAACACTTAACATCGGTTCTTTATAACCGTGTGATTTCATTCCACATGGTGGTGTATTTCTTTCTCCAAATAAGGACTCATTAGATGGTAATAAATAAGGCGGTCTGGGCGTAGGAAATGCAGTATCCTTCCCCCCCCAGGGTTATTGCAGGGAAGCAGGGACGGAAGCGAGCCTTGCTATTTCAGGAAAGCTGGTGGAGGCTGGATCGGAGAGCTGGGAGCTGGGCGGCAGCTGTCCTCAATCTTGCCGCGTTAACGGAGGGGAGCTGCCAGATTTACATTGTTTAAACACTTCACTAAATTAGCTCTGAAAAGAAGGATGGGAGGAGCCCTGCCTAGTGGGGGAACTCAGGCCCTCTGGCTTCACACACCAGTGTACACATACTGCTTTTTCCTTAGTGTCTGCCCGGAGGAACTTGGGGGAAATTGTGTGCTCCTTATAGCAAGATTAAAAACAACAACAATAATGAAATGCCTGTTTTGGAAATCTGTATCTGGCAGGGCTGGTCGGGGCTTCTGGGCTCACGGCCTGTAAGCCAGGCTGAGGGTTGGAGCTGGACTCTGACTCAGCAGAGTGAGGACTGTCTAGGGCAGTGGATCCGAAAACCGGAGATTGCGAATCCTCAGGCTCTGGTGCTGGGCTCGGGAATCACCGGGGTAAAAGCAGGTGCTGTAGGTCCGGCTCTCTGAGCCTCTTTGGAACCATCCCTGCTCTACTGGGGTTTTAGTTTAACTACTGCTAATTAGGAGACAATTAGACACCTTCTCAGGGGAGAAATTTGGAAAGGGGGTTGGATTATTGATCCTGAAAAAAGACTTTGCAAAGTCAGGGTCTCCATCTGAGGGTTCTCACGGAGGACCCTTGAGTGGTTGAGCTGCCATCTTTAGCAGGTGGAAAAAGGAGTTTAATCTTCTGGCCAGAAAAGTTCTCTAGGCTGAGGAGGCCTCGCTGAGAACAAGGCATGTTCTGGGACCCACTCAACCTCCTGGGTCCCCTAGGCTAAGTCTCAGCATAGTGGGGACCCACCGCCTGAGCTGGGGCTCAGAGCCCGAGGCCTGTGCACCAGAAGATTAACCTGGGTGTACGTTCGTGTCACCGGACTGTGGCCAGACTGGAGCTCTTCCTGATTCCCATTCTGCGGGATGGCAAGGAAACTGGTGTCTATGGTTTGGGGACTTGGAGATGAGTGAGGGAGCCTTTGATAAAGCTGCAGAGGCCCCAGAACCATCACAGGTCCCCAGTCTGTAACTTTTTTTCCCTAAACTAGTAGCAGAAAATTTCCTGATTGCTACTGCTCTACTCCAGGCTTGTGACAACCTCAATCCAGTTTCCATTTCTGCTTGTACTTCCTGGATGACCCTGGACTTGTTATTTGGTCCGTCAGAATTTCAGTGCCCACGTCTATAAAGTAGGAAGAATAGTGGCTGAGTGATTGTTGAGAGCTCTGAAATTCTAAGGGTGCAGACTGTACATCTAAAGTTCCCACACCACAGGGAAAGACACATGTTCACCCCCTCAGTTATCGGTCACCGTTGCTGCTCTTCTTACTATTTTAAGTGATGGCAAACATCTGTTTTTCTTCTCTGTTGCCAGCTTCTCGAAGATAGGACTTAGGTCTTGTACATTTTTTTATAACTCAGAATTAGTTCTGAATTTGGCACATAATAATTGCCTAGGGAGTATTTGTTACATTAATGAGTAGTCCATATTTTAATATAATGTACTAATAATTACAGAAAGACCATCAACATAATGAAGTACCTTTGAGGTAATGATAAAAATAATGAGCAATTATTAATTGTGTCCTTTGTCCAGAAAATTCACATGCAGGACTGAATCCTCACAATAACTCTCACAGAAAATACTAAATCCATCTTACAGATGGAGACATCAAGGCTGAGAGTGTAGATAGCTTGCCTATAGCTTGGATTTGAACCCCCAGGCGTGTCTCACACCACCGTCTATGCTCTCTGTCACCAGGGGACCGGACCTTGGGGCAGGTCTCATTTTATCCACAAGATCTGCATGCAGTGGGAATGGTCCCCAGCCCCCAAGCCATTTCTGGATCTGATGCAGCACTCCATCTAGCCCTTACACGGAGCCCTGCAGAAGCCATGTTCCTTAACCCATATTCTAATCAATAGCCTCACACTTTTTGTTCACGTCCTTGCTGAGTGTGACTGCATGGGGAACATCTGTCCCGGAGACCGGCCACCCCTGATGGGTTCCTCTGCTTCCTGCCCCCTTAGGTCATTGATTTATGGCATGCAAACAGTGAAAGATCCTGCAGCATGAGTCTTGAAAATCATTATCCTCATCAGTATTCCTTTGTGGCCCAGAATATTCTGAAAGTAAAGATGAAGGTCCCTCTCCTAAGTGAAACTCTCTCATATAATTCTGGGGTGCCATTCACTTCAAAGGCCCTCATCACTTGATTTGAGCACATGTACCATGACTAATTTATCTCTCAGAAATACATAGAAAAAATGAAAATTAGATTGACTGGGAAGTCATCTTAAATACCTGTTAATTTGTATGTGTTTACTGGACTGGAGCTAAATTGACTGATTAAATATAGAATTACATTTAAGTGACAGGTTGCAGATTTGTGTTATCCTCATGAATATCAACAGGTTCATTTATTTCTGCTTGCTTTGAAGCCACAGAGTTCAAAGCCTGAGCTGCTTGTGGGTTCGCTGTGTATACTGCATTGCCATGATCTTACTGAATATATTTGTTAAAATCCTTTTTCTCTTTGCCATTTTTGTTAGTGGGCTGGATGGAACCGAGATCAAAAAAGAAAAAACAGATAAAAATTTCTTCCCAGAACATTTACCTACAAAACATACTTTTTTGATATTTTAGTAGCAAAACAATCTTGCAAGGAGAGCTTCTAATTTATATTTTCTTATTTTTTAAAAAGATTTTATTTATTTATTTGACAGAGAGAAGCAAAGTGAGAGAAAGAACACAAGCAGGGGCAGTGAGAGACAGAGAAGCTTGGTGGGAGACATGGGGCTCGAACCCGGGACGAACCCGGGACTTCGGCATCGTGACCTGAGCCGAAGGCAGAGGCTTAACGACTGAGCCACCCAGGTGCCCCCATTTTCTTACATTTTTATGCAAAGCTCTTTTTTCCCTGCTCCTTCAGAGGAACAGATATACCGAGACATATTTGGTGGTTGACTGCTGGGAGGCATAAAGCAAGAAGCTAGAGCAAGGGTTGGAAATTTATAAAGAGCCATAACGTTTTTAACTTTTAAGCCCTCCCTGCAAATTTCATTTACAAATACAGGCAAATGGGGCTCTCAAGTGTAGTTTACTAATCCTTATTTTAGAGTCAGACAGACTTCAGTTCAAGCCTTGTCTCCACCACCTACCAGATCTGAGTGACTGTAGGCTGTGAACTTCACTTTCCTCATCTGTAAAATGGTCGTTATAACACATATTTTAAAGTGGTACTGAGGGTTAGATGAAGTATAGTGCTTCTGAAGCACTAATTAAATATGTGCCCCTAAAATAAAAAAGAAGGATGATTTATATCATAAATGAAATAAATGCAAGAATTCTCTGGTGGATGTGAGGCCAAATTAAAAATAATTCCAGCCTGGGATCCCTAAGTGGTTCAGTCATTAAGCATTTGCCTTCCACTCAGGTCATGATCCCAGGGTCCTGGGATTGAGCCCCGTATCGGGCTCCTTACTCAGCGGGGAGCCTGCTTCTCCCTTTCCCAGTCCCCCTCTCTCCCTGTATCTCTCTGTGTCATAAATAAATAAAATCTTTAAAAAAAAAGAAAAATTTCAGGCTCATGACTATTCTTGGATCTTTTTTTTTCTTTTAAAGAAATTATTCATTTTTTTTACAGAAAGAAACACAACTAGAGAGGGAACACAAGCAGGGGGGAGTGAGAGAAGGAGAAGCAGGCTTCTCGCCGAGCAGGGAGACTGATGCTGAGCTTCATCCTGGGACTTCGGTATCATGACCTGAGCCGAAGGCAGACGCTTAACGACTGAGCCACCCAGATGTCCTATTCTTTGGTCTTTTGACTTTGCCTTACTTGAAAGGATTAAGGAAGAAATAATTATATGGGGTTTAGTAATTTTTTGAAAAGATAATGTTACAAATATTTTCTCCTACATTTCTCATCAATGATGATCGGGCAAAACAAGTTCTCAGACACTCTTGTCTTGCCCTGAAAGGTTTTTATGTTGTTTTTACTTCAGGAACACTATTAATCACATTACTTTCCTGTTTTTCCGTGGCCACCGGGAAAAAGCTCCACGTGAAATCTGTGGCTCAACTTTCAAAACTTTTTTTTTTTTTTTTAGAGATTTTATTTATTTATTTGACAGAAACACAGCGAGAGAGGGAACACAAGCATGGGGAGTGAGAGAGGGAGAAACAGGCTTCCGGCTGAGCAGAGAGCCCGATGTGGGGCTCGATTCTGGGTCTCCGGGATCATGACCTGAGCCGAAGGCAGTCGCTTAACCAACTGAGCCACCCAGGCGCCCCGTCAACTTTCAAAACTTTCAACAGAAGTTACAGTTTTAAAATATTAATCAAAATAGTGATGGGTACTTTTTATTGGGAACCTAATAGGTGCTTGGCACTCTTCTAGGCGCCTGAGATATGGTGAGCCATGAGGCCCACATGTTCCTGATCTGTTAGAGCATATCTTTTAGTGAAGGATTTAGGTAATAAACATGGTAACAGAAATAGTAAATGATTTCAGAGACTGACAGAGTGTCTAAGATAAAGCACAATGACATGACAATGATGGAGGGTGCCTCTTAGGAATGATAGGTTTAGGTCTCCAAGGAGCCATGTAGGACACATGTTGGGCCCCTACAAGAAGGACAGAGGAGCGTCACCAGGTGGTCACAGAGATAAATCTGAGCTAGAGGACACCAAGGTCTTGCTGGGCATGTCAGTATAATGAGAAGCCTCCAGGGACCTCCCAGTGGGAGAGTCTGGAAGCCTGGATTTCTACCACATCCCCAACTTGCCTTGGCACCAGAATAACATCTCCCCCCTACCTGCCTCCTCTGAAGTCTTGGGATCACCAGTGTTCTCTGGGTGGCAAATCTAGTGGGCTTTCTTGTTCAATTTAGTTAAAAAATTTTATGTACAATAAAATTCACTCTTTTTGGTGTCTCGTGAATATTGATGAGTGATAAGAGTCATGTAACCACCACCACAACCAAACCCAGTTCATTTGAACCCCCCCCATCTTATTATCCACAGAGCATCCACACAATTGCCCATATTCCTTCCTGACCTCAGCCTGCCTTCCTGTCCACGAGCTTCTGGCATTCTGTAAGCTTTTTCTTAAACATGAGGTTTCTCGGGGCGCCTGGGTGGCTCAGTTGGTTAAGCGACTGCCTTCGGCTCAGGTCATGATCCCGGAGACCCGGGATCGAGTCCCACATCGGGCTCCCTGCTCGGCAGGAAACCTGCTTCTCCCTCTCTCACTCCCCTTGCTTGTGTTCCCTCTCTTGCTGTGTTTCTCTCTGTCAAATAAATAAAATCTTTAAACAAACAAACAAACAAAAAAACCATGAGGTTTCTCCAAGTTCCACCCACCATCCTTTTCTCTTCTCATTCTGTATGTTTTCCCTTGAGGACACCCACCCAGCCCTGGGTCCAGTTGCTAGCCCACCTGCAGCCTCCCTTCCAGATGCCTGCAGTGACCGTGTGAGTCCTCATCTCCCTGTGGTCTGTGCATAGGACTGTTCTGAGTGGCAGCTTTCCCTGACTTCCTGTCTAAAGCCACTCTGCCCTCCCAGCTTCCCAGCATTTCATGTTCAGCTTTCATAGCTCTTCTCATGCTCCATTGCACAATTCATGAATTTATGTGCTTATTGTCTGTGTCCCCTACTGAGGATAAGCTCTAGGAGGGAAGGGATTTTACATGTTTTGTCACACATATAGCCTCTAGAACCAGGCTTGGTAAACGGTAAACAGTAGGGTTTAATAAACCATTTGTTGGATGATCAAATGATAGAAGAGTCATTGACGACCTGGTGTTCTTTTAGACCTCTCATTCTGATGCTCCTCGTTCCTCAAAGTTTCCATGCCCAGCACGGTTCCCAAGGGACATTTTACCCCTGGGGGCAAGAAGGAGCCAGTTCTTTGTCTGGGAATTGGGGCTCCCAAAGGTGGGGCTGTTCTGGGGAGTGCTGGACGTGGAGTGGAGCCCAAGTGTATAGTGTGTGCGTACAAACCCAAGCAGGGAGGTTCTGAGGTGTGAGGGCTGAAGGACAGGCCTCAGGAGGGGCAGGGTGGTGTCTGCAAGGGAAAGGCCTGGAGTGTGGAACAGGGTGTTACACCAGGATCTGTGCCTCTTGTGGCAAACAAGATGCCAGCTCATCTTGGCAGGATCAGGGAATTAAAGAGCCCAAAAGAGACCATTTAAGTTTTGGGAATCACATTAGTGAGCTGTTGTATTTTCCCTCCCTCATTGTGCACCTCCTTTCCTCAGGCCAGGTGGGGGAGATTTAAGGTTAGTCAGAGGTCTTGAATCTGAGTCTTGTACAGAACGTGTAGCTTCAGCTGTATCTAGGTCTGGCTGCCTCAGGGATGGCCTCATGTTCCAGATTTTGTCAAGATAAAAGATGCATGAGTGTGCCTGTCTACCAGAGGAGACCCAGCCTGGAATACCTTCAAAATTTGCCCAGGTAGGCCACCCACTGTCCCTGCACCCGCCCCCCCCCCCCCCCCCAGGGCAGTGGATCTTTGCATGGCTGGTTACCAAGGTCCAGTCAAGGGGACTGCAGGGGGGAGAGAATTCTAGAGTCAGGTTTCTCTGGGGAGTGCACAAATCACTCAAGGAATCCTCGGGAAAAACACCACTGGATGATGGCAGGGTGTACCAAGTAGAATAGTTATAGTACACCTCACCTTTCCTTCCTTTGCTTTCCCAAACCAGAGAAGTGAAAAAGTTAGCTAGCAAAGCAGGGAGAGGGATGGGGTTGAACAACCAGGCAGGGTAGGAAAATAGAGCAAGTGCCCACACTGGGCTTCAGCCTGGGTTGGACCCATGCCGAGGATTAGTTTCAGCTTTAAGAAGTTCACAGCTGTGACTATTCCAGGTGACTGGACACTTAGTGACTGAAATGGGACTGTAGTTGTGAGAAGAAATGATTAGAAAAAGTCTTTATTGTCTCAGATAACCTGACAGATGCCACGACTTACTCCAGGGACATTAAGAAAGGAGGGAACATGGTGGATTAGGCGGTGAACGCTGGTGCTGTGTGATGGCATGGATAGATGAGTTGGATCCTTTCTACCCACTTACTGAGGGGCAGAGACACGTCTGCTGAGATCCCGGGAAGAGGTACTCAGAGATGTGACAGAGGCTTGGAGGAGGGGGCTGGAAGGGGAGAGGGGCTAAGCCTGAAGCAGGAGAGGGTCATGACAGCATGTAAGGGTGTTGTGGGCTAAACTGTGTCCCTTCCACCACCAGTTTCATATGTTGAAGTCCTAATCCCTAGTACCTCAGAATATATGCAGAGCTAGGGCATTTTAAGAGGTAATTAAATTAAAATGGGGCTAATAGTGTGGGCCCTAATCCAACATGACTGGTGTCTTCATAAGAAGAGGATATTAGGACACAGACACACACATGTGGAAGACCATGTGAAGACACAGGGAGAAGGCAGTCATCTGCAAGCCACAGAGAGAGGCCTCACAAGAAATTAAGCTCCTGACACCTTGATCCCGGACTTTTGCCCTCCGAGACTGTGAGAAAATAAATTTCGGTTGTTGAAGCCACCCAGGCTGTGGTATTTTGTTATGGCAGCTGTTGCAAACTAATACACCTTCTAACTATTTATTTTCCTGATTTCTCCTGGTTATTCTTGTATATTTAGTCTTGTTATTTAAAAAAGATACCCACGTTTCTATAAAGGAAAGCGTCAGATTCTTTATTTCTAAATGGCTGTCTCAGCTCACCTCACTTCCAAGGGGCTTTGTCGACATTTGTTGCTCTGTGAGTCGTGAACAAAATGTTTTCATGGGGAGGGGGCTCGGTGTCAGAAGAGTCCGGCACAGAGGATGGGGTACAGGAACTGGGCGAGAGCGGCTGCTAGCCCTGTGGATGTGGGCTCCGGATTAATAGCAGGGTGTAGGGAAGTCAGGCTTTACCTCCTCTGGTGACTGTCCCTTAGCCCGGCCTGCTGACCGGCAGCTTTTGGAAACACATTGCTTCGGGTCACTGAGATGACCCTCTCTATAGGCACTCAGGCAGACTATGAGGAAGACGAGGCACCTTTCAGCCCCATGGTCTCACAGGATTTATTACCAGAAAGCACGATCTTCACAGTTGGAAAATGGAGGATGGACTTGTGTTCTCTGTGGTCCTGGGCAACCTCTTGCCTCAGGGAATATTCGTTACTCCAGGCTGCAGGCACAGGCCCACTCACGCTGGACCTGGGAGGGAGTGTGGGTCATGGATACTGATTCCAGCTGTTCTGAAGCGTTTTCTTACTCATTTCTATCAATTAAAACAGACCTAGGGCACATTATTAGGTTCTGTCTAAACAACACCCACCTCAGGACCCATGGACCACGTGTCCCTGATCTGTTCTCCAAATGAAGCTTCCACTTCCCATTCCAAACCAAGCTCCTGGCATCATCTTGCTTTGCTGCCTCTCCAAAGGGAGCAAAAGTCTGGTCTTCTCAAATAGACGTTGATGGACATGAGTGACCAATGCAGATTTTGGTGTGGATTCCATAAATAACATAAGTTTTTTTTTTTTTAGGGGGGTGCCATTCTCAGGCAGCCAAACCCATCCAGAAAATAAAGGGCCTGTACTGGACCTCTGACCCAGAGAACTAACCTGAGGGTGACCCTGAGCAGATGCTCCGTGTGGCCTCAGCACTCTCTCCTCTTCCCACCATCCCCGGAGTATGGGGGTGGGGCTCAGATGCCACACACGGGGAACAGAACCCGCCTGGAGGGGCACTCAGAATGCCCATTGTGAAGGCACTGAGCACTCAGAAAGGGAGGCCACGCACAGCCAAGCTGCTAAAACAAGTGAAACTGGAGGGTTCCTGTTGTCAGAATTTAAGAACAAAGGCAGCTGTCAGAGTCCCTTCACTGACACCTACCCTACCCTACGCGGCCAGGAGGAGATGTGGTGTGGTGCTCGCAGACCAACAATTCTCCACTCATTGAAGATGGCTTTGGACCTGTCTTCAGTGTTTCCGATCTGAGTTCTGCCTCTCTCTGGATTCTCCACCAAGGCCAGCCTGTGTCCCAGTCTCACCAGTGCTGTTCTCTCCGAACACTCTCTGTAACTCCCCCTGCCCATTGCCTTCCTGTCCTGGGGTAGGGGCCTTCCTTTCTAGGTGAGCTTCCCTGCCGTGTGACCTGTCCAGGCACTGCCCCTCACGGCTTCCCTGCAGTCCTCCCTCGCCCCACCCTCCTCCTGAATGGGGTTTTTCCTCCTGCTGGACTGGGAGCAACTCAGGTGAGGGGCTGAGTCCTTCCCGGCTGTCCTCCAGCAGGGAGCCAGACAATCCAGGTCTAGGGCATGTTTGTCAAGGAAAGGAAGAAAAAGTGTTGTGGCGGAACTCTTTTCAAGTGATGCCTTTTCCTTCTCCATTCATGTATAACGGGTGGGAGGGGGGCGGCGATTGCCCTTCATAAACCAGGGACATCTGAAGGAACAAAATCGGATCACTTCTCTGGCATCCCTCTGCTTTCACGACTCCACCCTTTCCGGTTCGTCCTCCTCTGTCTCTGGCTGGCCTGCCAGGTGAGCCTCGCAGAACCAGACCCTGGCTCAAGGGTGTGGCAATGCCAGAATGCTACTTAACCTTTCTTATTTAAAGTGTGTAAGCTTCAGTACTGAGCCTGCCTCTAGAGAGGTCTCTCTGGTCCTATCATTGCTTCCCTGTGATCAGTTTCTCTTGCTCCAGAGCCCTGTCAGAACGCCGTTTAGCCATCCGTCCTCTACCTGAATCTAGTGGCATCCGTTCTTATAACCCAGCTCAGTCCTGTGGCTTCAGCACCCATGAAAGTCCCTTTACGGCTGCAGATCTCCCATCTCCGCCTGTGGGGTGGGCTGAAGTCATCCTGCTCCCAAGGTTACCGCACCATCGAATACAACAACCAAGGGCTTCAGGAGAGTCTGGCACAGATCACGGTTCCATAAATGCTGCGGGGCGGGGTTGCCTGTGGCTGTGAAGCCGGCGGGCGGCAGAGTCTCGGCCTAGGGGACATCTGGGTAGGAAGCAGGATGAACCGAAGCTGTGCGGCCTTGAACCCATGTTCCAGACTGTATCCCCATGCCTGGGACTTGGATGAGACTTGTCATCATGTCAACCTCACCTTCCCTGACCAAAATGCTTCCTTACACTTGGAGGTGGTTGGATTCTGAAGTCGAGCCGAGCATGTGACTCCTTAGGACTGTGTCATCCTCTGAGCCCATCGGTAGTGTCGTGACCTATTTACTTCATATTACTTTGTGTGCTTACAATACTGGGCTTATAAGACTTTCAGCTTTTTGACCAGAGGAATTAACATCTTTCCTCAGAGACTAGATCACTAAAAAATGTACAATTTTCCCTGACATGTCCATTTTGTGCTCTAGGAATGAGATGAAAGAGCATATCTTTTTCTCCCTTTGAATCCCATTGCCAGCTGGTGACTTGGGCCTTTTAGAAGGGGTGGTAAGGAGAAAAGTAATTCTTTTTTTAAGAAAAAATTTATAAAACAAGACTTTAACATTACTACCTATATATTATATTATATTAATTATATTATATTATAATCTTACTTTTATTAGTAGTACTCTAGTGGTAATACTCAGAAAATAGAGTATAAACTAATTATAAAATAGCACACTTGAGTTAATGAGGTTACCTACACAATAGCAGGTTTTCACTGGTCTGGACTCTATTTGCTTGTTATTTATTCATTTGCAGAAAGCATCTTAAGGGAAAAGTAATTCTAAAAGAAGATTATGTCAGAACGCTCAAGGATTCCCTTAACATATAATTTGACAACAAAAGGGAATAAAATAAGACTGCAGTGTAAGTAGAAAGACGCATGGTGGGGGGCCCTTTTCAGATGTCCTGCCATCCCCTGAGGTCCCCACTGTTCTGCTCCAGATCCTGCACTGGGGCAGGAGGAGGGGTGCATGTTTCATGACATCGAGCTGAGGTTTGCAGGCATCAGGGGACATCAGCTGTGTCCTTGTGTCCCTGGTCTCCAGAATGCATGTCGTGGGCCTGCACTCAGAAGGGCCCCATGCTTGGTTTAAGGCTGCTGTTGTCATCTCGAAATTCTAAATAATTTTGGAACAATGAACCCAGCATCTCAATAATGCACTGGGCCTGCAAATTACATAGCTGATCTTATTCCATCCTCACCCTAGATCTATTAGAATCTCTGAAGCTGTGTGTCTGTCATGTGATTTTGAAAAGACCTGGACAGGTGACAATTGAGCAGTCATAACTTCGTGAGAAGCCCCTGTCTGTTGGCTTTCTATGGTCATTTGCTCCTCCATGAGTGTTCAGGGTAAGCAAGAACAGATCTACTTAGAACTATGTCTTGCTAGTTAACTCCCATTGGATTAATAAGCAGGGTGCTAAGAATCCACCCATCTCTTCTGAGAGTTCACAGTATAGCCCCAAGTCATCAGATCTGAGTTCTCATTTAGCTCCCACATGTTCGTGCCAGTGTGTGGCACGGCCTGGGCCTTGGTTTGTCTTAGTTTCCAAACACCCTGTAACTTTTATAATCTCCTGATTATTTTTATGAGTAACAGTCTTCTGTGATGCTGATGATTTTAAATTGCTGTAGCTTTGCTGGAGGTCATGGTTGTCGGAAGCGCATGGAGCCCATTGGGGAAGATGACCATGAATCAGATAGATTCAATGTAGGCTCTGAGTTTTGGAGGAGGGAATACAGGTTACACTCAGCAGTGGCACTCAGGCCATCTGCGTACTGAGGAGTGAGGATTGAAGTGAGACTCAAGGCTGAGTGGAAATAGACACATGAGCATGGCTGTCGCTGAGCACTCCTGACAGAGCAGGCAGGGCTGACTGAGGCTGGAGGACATGTCTCTGAGCAAGTCCCATCAGGCTGGAGCACAGAGATTTCTGGAGAATAGGAAGAGATAAGAAACACAGAGACTGAATCCTGGGGAGAGTAGCCATAGCTACGTTCCATCCTCAGGACCAAATCTGGAGGCAGAAGTGGACTGAATGGATCAATAAGTGGCTCGATCCAATCCCCATTCTTACTGCAGAGTAGAGGGTGGATCCTACATTGGGAGGGGGTGAGACAAGGAAGGGAGCCCGGAAAACTTGGACCCCTGGGTTTCCGAAAATCAGCATTTGCGATTTACATAATAAAGTGGTTGGATCCAGGGGAGTCCTGGGTGACAGAGAGTTTCCATGTATTTAGAACTAGGACCTGGAGACTGAGGTTAGGTAAGGGGCATAGGGAATGGTGACCTGGTGCCTGCTTGGGGGGCTGTGTGGAGGGCCCTATCCCTGAGATAACATCCCCTAGGAGAAGCAGGTTTGCAGTGAAGGCGAGGTGAACGAACCCCATGCTGCTAAGGCTTAGCCTATGTCCTTGTGAGACATTGACCAAGTGTCCTGCAGGTAGCTTTTCAGCTCAGAGATGGGATGTGAGGATGGGAGCCGTCAGTAGACAGGTGTCCACACTGCTAGAGATGCTGAATAATCTGTCTAGAGAGAGTGTGGGGGTGAGAAGGAGAGGGCCAGGCCAGAACCCAAAGGAGCATCAGCCTTGTGGATGGATGACAAAAGAGAACCAGAAAGTTTCTGGACACCATGTAACCCTTCATGCAAGCTGCTATTTCACTCCCTTCTGAAATGCCAGTGGGCACCCCCTTGGACACTTGCCTCCTCTTGCTTGGGCCTACTGGTCTCAAACGTCTAATGTCCCAGAAGGGGACCCACCTAGCTCAGTGGTCCTGGGCAAGGAGAAGTCCCCGAATGTCATGGGATAGGGCAGCTACCATGAGCAAAGATTAATAGTTAAAATTGCTGCCCTGAATGATTGAAAGAATGTCTAACAAAGTAGTCACTCAGTAAATATTTGTTGAATAAATGAATACATACTTAGCAATTATAGGGATTTCCTGAGCCAAACTGACTCATCTTCCTAGATGATCTGGGTGATTAGTTGCTTCCTCTGGGACTGAGGAGAGCTGCTGTGGCTCAGTCATTTGCTATCTGTTTAGGGATTAAGTTCCTTAGGGGGCTCTGTAGGGTGTCCCTCTCCCTCTGTGTACTTACTAGAACACTGAGGAACAGCCAAGGTTGCTTTGGAAAAAGCATTATTCAATTTAATAGAATTTATTAAAAAGTTTTTCAGTTTTATTGACATAAGATCAACAAAAATTGTATATATTTAGTTTATACAACACTTTTTTCCCATTTTTTTATTGTTACTTAAATTTTTTTTCAGTGTTCCAAGATTCATTGCCCATTCCCCACACCCAGTGCTCCGTGCAATAGGCGCCCTCAGTACCCACCACCACGCTTTCCCACCCCCCCACCCTCTTCCCTCCAAGTCCCTCAGTTTGTTTCTGTGTCCAAAGTCTCTCTTGTTTTGTTTCTCTCCCTGAATTACCCTACTTCTTATTTCCTTTCCTTCTCCCACTGTCCTCCAGGTTACTCCTTATGCACCGCACTTAAGTGAAACCATGAAATACTTGACTTTTTGTACTTGGCTTATTTCGCTCAGCATAATCTCTTCCAATCCAGTCCATGTTGCTACAAAAGTTGGATATTCATCCTTTCTGATAGAGGCATAGTATTCCATTGTATATATGTACCACATCTTCTTTATCCATTCATCTGTTGATGGGCACCTTGGCTCTTTCCACAGTTTGGCGATTATGGCCATTGCTGCAATGAACATTAGGGTACATATGGCCCTTCTTTTCACTACATGTGTATCTTTGGGGTAAATGCCCAGTAGTGCAATTGCAGGGTCATAGGGTAGCTCTATTTTTCATTTTTTAAGGAACCCCCACACTGTTTTCCAAAGCGGCTGCACCAGCTTGCATTCCCACCAAGAGTATAAGAGAGTTCCCCTTTCTCTGCAGCCTCTCCAACACTTGTTGTTTCCTGACTTGTTAATTTTGGCCATTCTGACTGGTGTAAGGTGGTATAGTGTGGTTTTGATTTGAATTTCCCTGATAGCTAGTGACGTTGAACATTTTTTCATGTGTCTGTTAGC
Source organism: Spilogale gracilis (assembly GCA_004023965.1). Taxonomy (NCBI): domain Eukaryota; kingdom Metazoa; phylum Chordata; class Mammalia; order Carnivora; family Mephitidae; genus Spilogale; species Spilogale gracilis. Next base: position 15,273 of record PITA01014517.1, on the reverse strand, counting down.
CATTTGTATATCTTCTATGGAGAAGTGCCTCTTCATGTCTCTTGCCCATTTTTTGATGTGTTCCTCTTCTTTTTGGATGTACAACACTTTTTTTTTTAAAGGTGGACAATACGATGATTTTTTAAAGGAAGATTTATTTATTTATTTGAGAGATAGAGAGAAAGAGAACTTGGGGGTGGGGAGGAGCAGAGGGAGAAGGACAAGCAGACTCTGTGCTGAGCATGGAGCCCCATGCAGGGCTTGATCTCAGAACCCTGAGATCATGACTTGAGCAGAAACCAAGAGTCAGAAGCGTAGCTGTCTGAGCCACCCAGGCACCCCTCAATGGGGTGATTTTATATATATGTGTATATTGCAAAATGATTACCACAAGCAAGTTAATTTAACACACGCCTCACCTCACATAGTTACCATTGTGTGTGTGTGTGGTGAGAACACTTAAGATCTACTCTCTTAGCAAATTTCAAATACACAAAAGAAAGGAGAACAAACCTTACTTATGCTCATGAATGACCAGTAGGGAGCCTGGGCCAGTGACCTGAGCTCCAGTATATAGAGTGAGGCCGAGAGATTTAACTGACTTGAATAAATCTGGAGTGGTTTTTTTTCCAGTTTATTTTAATTGTGGTGAAATATGCATTAACATTAAATTTACTCTCTTAACTACTTTTAGGTGCACAGCTCAGGGGCATTAAGTGCATTTATGCTGTTTCCAACCATTAGCACCATCCATCTCTAGAACTTCTTCATCTTCCCGGACTGAAATTCTGAACATTTAAATTATTAATCTCCCTTTTCTCCCTCCTGCCAGCCCCAGCAACCAACCTTCTTTTTTCTTTCTATGAACTTGACTATTCTATCTTCCTCAGTGTTCTGTGCTGGCCTCAGCCTATCAATAACCAGTGTTGTGGCTAGACCAGCCCTTGCGTTCTTATTATAATTGCAAGATGCCCTTCGAAAACAACTGTCAGGAAACTCTGAGGAAAAAAGTGTTTATTACTCACAAGTCCTGGAAAGTACACAGCATACCTGGGACCACACAGTGGGGTCTCAGGTACAGAGAGAGAGGGAGAGAGCTCAGCAGTGCATGACCAGGGGTTTTGCTTTTATTGTGGTTGAGGGTGAGGGCCTAGAGTTTTGCAGACTCCTTCTTTATTGATGAACTTAAAAGTGGGAATTTTAAGTGTAGGAAGAGAAAAAACAGTGGCCCAAGTGGTCAGTTACCTCAGAAGCAACCAAGATCTCTAAAAGAAAGGGGCCTGGGGTGGAGGCTGGCTTTCTACCTCGTCATGTGGCTGGTAGTGTGTTTATTGGAGATAAAGTAGAAGTAGATGCTTGGGTTGCTTCCACATTTTAACTATTGTGAACAATGGCCCTAAGAACATGGGTGTATGACTATTTCTTCAAGATCTTGGTTTCAGTTGTTTTGGGTATATATTGAGAAATAGAGTTGCTGGATCATTTGGTAATTGTATTTTTATTTATTTATTTATTTTTGAGAAACCACTGTACTATTTTCATTCGTGGCTGTACAATTTTATATTCCTACTAACAGCACACAAGTGTTCCAATTTCTATACATCTTCACCAACACTTATCATTTTTTTTTTGATAGTAGCCAACTGAATGGTTGTGAGATGGTATCTTATTATGGTTTTGATTTGCATTTCCATGATGACTGATGATGTTAAGCATCTTTTCATGTTCTTTCTGGCCATCTGTTGTATATCTTCTTTGGAGAAATGTCTATTCGAGTCCTTTCCTCATTTTTCAATCAGGTTGTTTTTTAATTGCTGAGTTGTAAGAATTCTTTTTCTATTCTGAATATTAATCCCTTATCAGATATTTGTGACTATTTTCTCCCATTCAATGGGGTACCCTTTTACTCAGTTGATATTTTTTGATACATAAAACTTAAAAATTTTTATAAGGTCCAATTTTTCCTTTTTGTTGTTGTTGCTTGTGTCTTTAGTGTCATAATCAAGAACCCATTGCCAAAGCCAGTGTCATCCAGCTTTGCCCTAGGTTTTCTTCTAAAAGTTTTATAACTAATTTTTAGGTCTTACATGAAGATCATAGATGCATTTTGAGTCAATTTTTTTATATAGTGTTATGTAATGGTCTACCTTTTTTTTTTTCCCCTGATGGTTATCCAGTTTTCTCAGCACCATTTGTAGAAAAGACTCTTTCCCCACTGAATCATCTTGGCACTCTTGTCAAAAATAATTTGACCATATATGTGAGGGTTTATTTCCAGACTTTCTACTTTATTCTATTGGTATATATTTTTGTCTTTATGCTAGTACCACATTGCTTTGATCACTTTTGATTAGCTTTGTAGAAAGTTTTCACATCAGGAACTATGTGTCCTATGGCTTTTTTTCTTCTTTTTCAGGATTATTTTGGCTATTCAAGATCCCTGGAGTTTTCATATGAATTTTAGGATGAATTTTTCTATTTCTACAAATAATCTCAATGGGATTTTGGTAGGGATTTTGTTGAATCTGGAAGTTTCTTTTGGTATTGACATCTTAGTAAGATTAAGTCTTCCAAACATGATCATGGGATGTCTTTGTATTTATTTGTCTTCTTTAATTTCTTTCAGATATCTTTTATAGCTTTTATTGTACAAGTCTCTCATATCCTTGGTTAAGTAAATTCCTAAGATTTTTTTAAATGCTATTTTAAATGAAATTGTTTTCTTAATTTCCTTTTCAGATTGTTCATTGTTATGGAATTGCAACTGATTTTTGTGTGTTGTGTATTCTATTACATTGCTTAATTCATTTATTAGTTCTAATAGCCTTTTTATGAAGTCTTTGTTTTTCTACATGTAAAGTCATATCATTTGTTAATAGAGATAATTTTACTTCTTTTTTTCCAATTTGGATGTCTTTTATTTATTTTCTTGCCTAATTGCTCTGGCTGTATCTTTACTTTAACACTTATGTTTTCATACATTAGGCTTCTATAAGGCATCAAGTTAATTACAGATTCCTCCCACTCTCCCCCTGCCCTGCCTCCCCACCAGGGGAAAAAAACAGAAAAAGAAAAACAAATACTTATTTATGTTGAAGTACAAATTTTGACAACTATGTTGGTTGACAGACACTACACCTAAATAAGATGTTATCTGGAATCTTGCCTTGGTTAGACAGAAAATGCCATGTCAAGGAGAACACGCCCATGGAGAAGGCTGGTGATCCTTTACTGACCTTTGGAACTAAGGCATAGGGCAGCAGGAATCTAAAATGATACAGCCAATTTTGAAAACAGGTAGTTCTCCAAATAATTGAAATAGAGTCATCCTATGACCCACCAATTCCACTCCTTAGTACATAGTCAAGAGAAAAGAAAACATATTTCCATACAAAAACTTGCACACAAATATTCATAGCAGCACAAGCATGATAGCCAAAAGGTAAAAACAACCCAAATGTCAATCAACTGCTGAACTGGTTAACAAAATGAGGTAGGCTATTGTTTGACTGTAAAAAGAATGAAAGACTGATGAACATGAATGAAAACATTATGCCAAATGAAAGAAGATAGTCACAAAAGACCATACATTATATTATTCTGATTGTATGAAATGTCCAATACGGGGAAAGCTACAGATACAGGAAGTAGTTTAGGGAGACTTTAGGTTGGTTACTTAGGGCTGGAGATGAGGGAAGGGAGTAACTATGCGATAGCGAAAGGGTGTAGGGGTTTCTTTTCTTTTCTTTTCTTTTCTCCTCTTTCCTTTTATCTTTTTTAAGTGATGAAAACACTTTAAAATTGACTTGTGGTTGCACTTATCTGTAAATATACAAACGCCCCCCCCCCGTAATTGTGCACTTTAAATGATTGAGTTATATGGTATATGAATTACATTTCAATAAAGACATTTAAAAAAGTAAACTGAATGATAGCAATAGCACAAAAAATGGAAGGGCAAGAATGGAAGTGTATTGTTAATATTCTTATAAATTTATAAGAACCTTTTAGATATATGCTAAAAACCACAAAGAAATCATTAAAATAACAAAAGAAAAAGAGTGGTTATAGGCCCATAAGGAAGAAAAATGAAACCATAAAAATATTCAATGAATCCAAAGACAGAACGATAGTGGAACAAAGAACCACTGGGAAAAATAAAACACAGACAGCAAGATGATAGATTTAAAATGACTCAAATCAATAACCACATTAAATATTAATGGGCTAATATCTCAATTAAAAAGAAGAAATTGGACTATGAAAAAAATTGTGTGCTGCTTAAATAAAACTCACTTTAAATATAAAGATACAAATAAATGAAAACTGTAAGGAAAACTATACTATTCTAACACTAATCAAAAATAGAAAACAAACCAGGATGATTATTTTAATATAAGACAAAAGAGATTTCAGAGCATCAAATACTACCAGAGATAAAGTCATTTTAAAATGAAAAAGGGACCAATTTATCAAGAGGACATAACAATCTTAAATTTTTATCCATATAATATGAGAACTTCCATATACATGAAGCAATAGCTGAGAGAACTTCAAAGAAAAATAGACAAAGCAACAGTTATAGTCAGAGATTTCAGTGCCTCTTAATAACTGATAGACCATTTAGATAGAAAAATCAATATGGATGTAGAAGATTTGAACAACATTGTCAACACATAATGAATACTCTTTCCTACAACAGTGGAATATATAGTCTCTTCAAGTACACTCAGGATATTTACCAGGTTAGGCCATATTTTGTCCATAAATTAAGTGTCTATAAGCTTAAGATCATCCAAGTTATACGAAGTATATCCCTTTTCAAGTATATGTTAAATTAGAAATCAGTTGAAAAATCTTTGGAAAGTCCTTGAATATTTGGGAAGTGAATAAAACACTTCTAAATAACCCATGGTTAAAAAGAAAGAAATCTACAGTGAATTTATAAGGTACTTTTACCTGGATAAAAAGAAAACACTACATATTAATATTTGTAGGAATCCACTAAACGCAGTACCTGGGAAGAAATTTATAACACTGTGGGTCTATTACAGAAAAGGTCTCAAATCAATGGCATGACTTTCTACCTTAAGAAATTAGAGAAAGAAGAACAAATTAAACACAAATCAAGTAAAAGGAAGAAAATAAAGCAGATCAGAGCAGAAATCAATAAAATAGAAAACAAAAATTAGTGAAACAAAATTAATGAAAAGGTTTTTTTTGTGAAGTTTAATAAAATTGATAAACCTTATTTCAGACTTAGGAAAGAGGACATAAATTACCAATATCAGGAATGAGAGAGGTGACATCAGTACAGAATCTACAGATATTGAAAATATAGCATGGGGTTATTTTGAACTTTACACCAAGAAACCAATGACTTATATGAAATGAAGACATTCCTTGAAAGATAAAATCTACTAAGCTTACTCAAGTGGAAATAATATGAGTAAATGTAACATTTAAGAAGAAAAATTGTTGTTGAAACCTTGCCACAAAGAAAACTCCAGGCCCTCTTCACTGGTGATTCTTCCAAACCTTTAATGAAGAAATGACACCAGTTCTGCAGACATTATTCCAGAAAGCTGAAGTGGGACAGATACCTCTCAACTCATGCTATTAGGCCAACTTCACTCTGATACCATAACTTTACTAGAAAAGTGGATTACTGACCATTCTCTCTATGAACATAAATGCAATTTTTTTTCTCTATTACAAGCATTCTTAAGCATTACAGAATGTGTATAACTTCCATTCACTGATAAAGCAGTCAACTGAATGCAGTTTGCCAGTAGTGTTCTTAGAATCATCTTTATTACAAGTGTTCTTAAACACGTCTCTACATGAATTATTGATGTGTATCATTTCCATTCACTGCAAATAATATTTCAGATGAGATTGGGCGCGCTCAGGGTGGTTTGGCTGTAGACAGCAAATAATATTTCAATGCAGTTGATATAAAAGTTCTTAATAAAATTTTATCAAGTTGAAGTCATCAATACATAAAATGGATTATGACCAAGTGAATTTGTCCTAGGAATGCAAGATTGATTTAATATTTGAAAATCAACCAATGCATTTCATCATTTTAATAAACTAAAACAGAAAAAAAGGAGATCATCTTAATAAACACAGAAAGAGTATTTGACAAAACTTAACATCTATTCCTGATAAAAATTCTCAGAAGACGAGGAACAGAGAGGAACTTTCCTGACTTGAAAAAGGGCATCTAAGAAAAAAAACCTTTACAGTTCACATTCATACTTAATGCTGAAAGACTGAATGATTTTCCCCTTATAATCCAAGACAAAACAAGGTATATGCCTTTTACCGCTTTTATTCAACATTATACTGGAGGTTATTTCCAGGGCAATTAGGCAAGAAAATGAAATGAAATCTATCCAGATTGGAAAGGAAAGACTGTCTTTATTCACAGAGAACATGATGGTCATTGCAGAAGATGTGACGATTTTATAAAACTTAATGAAGATCTGAAGAATATACTTCAGCAAGAAGGAAGTTTTAAAATCAGAAGGAAGGTCTCCCTCATAAAATAGCGTTCAGAAAAAAAAAAACAGTACAATTATCAGCAATTTTTAAAATGACTAAGATTGGGGATTTTAAAAAAAGTAGCACTGAACACAACACCGTACAATAAGTTGGCATATGGGAGGAGGAGATGTACTGGGCCAAAACATTCTAAAGTTCTTGTGTCATCCAGGAGGAAGTGAAAAAACTTAACTTTGTAGTTTGTAAAGTCTGGTATGCACATTAAAATGTAATTAGCTGATAAAAATAATAGTAGAATGCATAATTCTGTATTATTAGAGAAGAAAGGAGTAGTAGGGTGAACTAAATCTGGATAAATATAATGGCAAGTAAGGAAAGGAGAAATAAAAAAGAAAAATATACAGTAAATTAAAGATGAAATAATAGAATGGCAAAATAAATCTAACTATATCAGTATTCATAATAAAAACAATCTTTTTAGTTAAAAGGCAACTTTTCGTAAATGAGATTTAAAAAATCCAGCTGTGTTCTATTTACTAGAGGTTCACCTAAACATGAAACCTAGAATAAAAGTGAAAATTAAAAACTAAAGCAATACTAATGTTAGGTTAAGAATACTGGTAAGCCACTGGTGCCTGGATGGCTCAGTCATTAAGCATCTGCCTTTGGCTCAGGTCATGGTCCCAGAGTCACGGGTTTGAGCTGCGCACTGGGCTCCCTGCTTGATGGGAAGCCTGCTTCTCCCTCTCTCATTCCTCCTGCTTGTGTTTCTCTCTGTCAAATAAATAAGTAAAATCTTTAAAAAACAATACTGGTAAACCAGAAAGCACTAATAGGAATAAAAAGCATAATTATTCAATGATAAAAAGAAAACACAAATCAGGAAGATAAAACAATAGAAAATGTGTATATATGAAGGAATCATAACAGCAAAGGGATAAGATAGGATTTATTAAAATTTTGCATAACTATTGATAAACTTATAATAATCCTGGGACGTTTTCCCCCACCCCCACCTGGCAGGAAAATAAGCAAACAGAAGCATGCTGGAACCAAAGAAAAGCCTCTTTTCCCTGCAGTGTCCCTCCAGAGTGCTCTACTGACAAAGCTGAACACATGGGTATGAGTGGCAGACAAGAAATGCTTATGGCTTTGTCTTTGCTGAGCATGAAGTAAAGGATAGATCTGGATCACAGAGGCATTGAATTGATAACTGGTATAGATTGGACTCAGGGGTGAGGAATTAACTATGACTCCCAGGAAACTGGCTTGAGTCACTGAGAGTGTAATTGTTGGCATTTACTGAGATGGAATCTTTGAGGAAAAGAACTTTGGAGCCAAGGAGAGACCAGTGACATTTTGAAAATGCTGAGTTGAACAAACGGAGAAACGGTCAGTGAAATGACAAGTAGGCGGCTGGTTTCTCGTGGGTCTGGTGCCTGGAGGGAGCTGGACTGGAGGGGACATGTGCAGGTCACCAACACGTACAACAATGGCGGCCACGGGCCAGATTATGGAGAACTGTTGAGTAATATCCAAAGGATTGGAAGACGCTGAGCAGAGGCGCTTAAGGTGGTCAGAAGCAGAGAAAGAGGAGAGTGTGGTGTCACAGGAGATGGGCAAGTTCTGTTAAGGTTGTAATGGTCCATGTATCACCCGAGAGGAAGGCTAAAAAAGGGACCATTGACTTTGGACCCAGAGGTCCCTGATGGCTTGTGAGCAGAGAACTTCAGTGGGGGTGAGGACAGAGGTGATGTGGGTTGAGGAGCAGGAGGTAAGGAAATGGCCAGTCCATGTGACAACATATGCACCGGAATTTGCCTTCGAACGAGAGGAGGAAAGGATCGAAGAAACTGGAGAGATGGGGGATTGAGACAAGTTGTTATTTTCCCTGGAGAGAAGGGGTGTTTGCATGCTGATGTGGAGGCTGCAGAGAGGGGGGCTTGGGAGTTACATGTTCTTATGTGTGTGAGTGAAGGAATAAAGAGACAGCAATGCCACTCGTCCCAGACCTGGCAGTCAAGAGATGGTTTAACGCGCTCTCTCACGAGCCGGGAGGGCCGTAAATGTCGTTCGGATATCTTCCAGAAATGAGCCGAGAAACACAGATGGATTTAGTAAGGATGATAGAAGATAATTCTGTTGTTGAATAGGGTCACGTGGAAGTTCATGCTCTGCGTGTGTGTGTGTGTGTGTGTGTGTGTGTGTGTGTGTGTGTGTAATTGTTGCCAGAGCTAAGGTTTCAAAGTGAAGTCATTTGCAAAGGTGAGTGGGAGGGTGGGGGAATGAAAGACTGAAGGACTGCAACATTTATCACGACCTTCAGGTCTGGCCTGTGAGTAATAAGAAGGCATCATTAGCACAGTCTGATTTTCTTTCCTTTTTACGTCCATCTGTGGTGATAGCCCAACACAGCTTTCAGTAGGCCACAGTGAATTTTGGCGCCTGCCGCCAGTACACTCACCCGTAAAATACAGAATCCTCACGCTCGAATCTCCAGAATGCCATACTTCTGGAAGCAGCTTCCCGTGCACCCACGTCTCTTTGCCTAATGAATTTGTTTTGCTAGTTTTGAGGTGAACTTCTCTTCTACTTTATTTGTCTGTTAATATTTCCTTCCTCTAACTTGCTCTCTGATGTGCCCAAGCCTAGTTTTCCACCAAGTAGGGAGGTGGTGTTTCCCAGGGCTGCCAGAACATCTGGAAGGTCCTGGTACCTCTCCTCATCTGGCCTCCTGTGCTCCCTGCAGTCCTGGACAGCAGCTTCCTTCCCTTCAGGAATCTTGCAAGGGGAGGCAGGAAAGGAAGAGTGATGATATTCTGCTTATAAAGGGCTCTGCACACCTTCAATTAAAGATGCTGCATCAGTAGAAACATTAAGAGTTCAGAGTTAACAAGGCCCTGGAGACACCATTTAAATGACAGCTGGTATTTTGCATTGTAAAGCACAAAATTCACTGTCAGAACAGACTTGGGGCTTGTCCATTGTGTTTTATTTTATGCAAACATGTGTGAGCCTGAGTGGGGCACACTGCTGAGGACCCACATCTCCAGGCATGCCTGGGAGGCAAAGTGCCCTGTCCAGCTTCCAAGTGTCGGGGTAAGACTGCCCTGCAATGGATCGGCCTGTCCCAGCATTGCAGGAAACTTTCTACTGTTTTGTTGCCAGAAGACATTAAAGTGGATTGACACTAGCAGCCCACAACCCTGCTGCTGGCCCTTGGTCTGTCCCTTACTGTATGTGCTTCAACAACATTCAGCGATGCTGTCTTCCTCCATGTGAGCGTTTAGCCAAACCTCGCATGTTTGTATTCCCCTGTTGGTGTTTGGAGGAATCTAGCAGTGCTCATTGAAGTATGCACTCCATTTCATTAACTGAGCTCCTAGAATGTGCCAGGGACTTTCCTAGGGGCTGGCAAACAAAGATGGCGTCCATGTCTGCAGTTCAACGGAGGGGACGGTTTCCCAAGGCACTGCGGTATGCTTGAGAGAGGCGTGGTGCAAAGCATGGCGGGAACCTAGATGAAAGAGCCATCAGTCCTGAGCTGATGAGACAGAACAATGACAGGGAATGACAGAGGGTCAGGGAAGGCCGTCTGGACCCAGAAGCATGATTGGGAGTTCATCAGGCAGGGAGAATTGGATACAATTGGATACAGAGACAGGAATGTGCTGAGTATGTAGAGAAAAATATCCTTGTGACAGGGCAGATAGAAGGGTAGAGCTAGGGGACCCATGGGAGCTTTTTTTAGTTCCCACTTTGGAGGACCCATTCTATCCTTGGGAGCCATAGAAGGGTTTTGAGATGGGAATGAATGAGGGAAACCACAATGACAGCAGTCTGAGCAGGGCAAAAGTGAAGCACACAGAGGACAGCTCCTGGCTCACCAGTTAGCATGAGGCCTGGGTGTCTGAAAGGACTTCTGTTTCGATCCCTCTGAGGGAATTCAGTGTGCTCGGGAGAGCCTGGTAGGCTCAGCAGCTTTGTAGAGATCCTGCCTTTCAGATACACGTGGTGTCTCTTGGCACAAAAGTGGGACTTTCAGAGAGAAACACCTCTTGGCAGGGGCGTGCCTTGCAGTCTACACAAGGGGCAGGCGGAGGGCTGAGGGCCAGGGAGTCTGTCTGGCCCTATCTTTTCAGTACTGTCAGGTGAATGTGTGGTTTAAGAAAATGCCTCGTCCATCTTCTGGAAAGAAAATAAAGATATCACTTAAATGACTCAAGCTGCTTCCATCAGCTGGTTGTACTATTCACTTCAAACTCATATCTAACCTAAATCAGCACTGGCAAAACACTCTTTTGGTTCAATGACTCAGGGCATGCATGGATTTTACTTAATATAAGGCGAGGTCTTGACCCTTTCCTGCTAGATAGTGAGTGTTTCTTCCTGGGATCCCATCAGAGGGAAACATCCTATTGTCTTCTGTCCATGGAGCTTCTAAGCAAACTGTCGAATAAAACTTAAAAGCTGGAGGCTCCCAGCTGATCCTGGGGCACCAGAGGATCTCACAGCGTATGGAAGGTTAATTCTGCGTAACATCGTGTTGGTGTCCTTTGTGTTGGTTGTTCTACCTCTTTGAAAATGAGAATTTTGTGAGAAGTCTAGCTGGCCACCATGGGCCACAAGAATATGAGTCAACCTCGGTGCTACCCGACAGAGGTGTGGGATCAGAGGGTGATGGCACAGTGACTCCTCTTCCCATGACCCGGGGCCACCTTTCGAAGGGGAGTAGGGATCAGTAACTGTTCTCTCGCTGTAGTGGGAGAGAACAGGATCTTAGCTCTGTTCTTGGGGAAAGCACATTCCCTTTCTATTTTTCCTGCTGTCTACTATCACAAACTTAACATGTAAATTAAAAAAATATAAACATGAGTGTCCCCTCATAGCAGGAGCTGCCATGGTTTCCCCAATCCATGCCCGCCAGGCCACGTGCCCTGAGGGTGTGGGGGTAGGTGGCATGTCACTGCGTGGGGAAAACTGGGAGGGATTCCTCCTGAGCTGTACTCCCCATCCCCCAAACTCTGCGGATGATCAGAAGTTCGATTTGTCAAGAAGAACCAGTTTATTAAGAAGGTTCTTGTTGAACTGTGCTGAGTGGCACTTTGGAGGAATTCTCTTTAGGAAGAGGGTCTTTTTCTTTTTTTCCCACAAGTCACGGTGACTTGGGTTCTGAGGTGCCTGGTGAGAGACCCAGAACTTGCCCCCACCCCTGTCTGGCAGGGGACATTAGGAGGACATCCAGGAGCTGGGCCCTCATTTGTCCTCTGCTCTGTCACAAAGGTATGCAGGGTGTCCTGGACCTGAAAATAACTCAGGGTCTAGGAAGAAGCCTATGAGCAGCAGCAACTGGACAAGAAGATGGACTGAGGACAGTGACCAAGTTTGGGCCGGTGGCTGCCTTGTTCCTTAGACCTCTTGTGTGTCAGGGTAATGCCCCTGTGGGGAGGGAGCTCAGAGCGTTCCCCAGCCCTCTGCGCTGCAGTGGGGAATGTGCTTGTCAATCAGCACAGAAGGAGAGCCACACAACTCGCCACGCCACCGTGGGCCCAACAAGCCTTTGGACCCAAAACCCATCACAGATCTGTGGTCCTGCCTCATCAGGAGGCAAAATGGTTTCTGTTGTGGTTTAATCTCATTTCCTTTGTCCTCAGTGAGGATCGAGGATGGTCATCCACTTCTCAGTGAACTTGTGCTCATCATTAGGAGTGTCAGGCCTTCATCTTAAAAGTGCCTTTGAGAAAATGGTACCGAACAAATTGCACATACTATTTCCAGCCACACATATTTACTTCTCCATTTGTCCCAACATTTTGGCTCTTTTCTTTGAGATAAGCACAAGGAACCCAGAGGGACTCATAAATTATCTGGCTCTTTTATTACTCTGGTTCTCATAATAGGCTGCATTTTGTGACCCAACCATATCTTTTTCCAGGAAATTTATGTTGTGGCAATAATAATTCCTTCTAACTGAAACAACCCATAACAGAGTGGGTTTATTAAGAGAGTATTTATGGCTAATTAAGCTGCCATGAGTACTCTTCTCAGGATGCCATGGAGCTGATGCACATGGGGAGACAGGGGGAGCATGGCAGGAAGTAGATGGGTCTGCTTATGGCCTTGTCACCAGCCACATTAGAACTGTGGACGAGATGCTTCCCTTCTCTGGAGTAAAGTTGTGTCAACTGGAAGATGAAGGGGTTAGGTTGGATGACCTTCATGCTCTGTGATTTGTGAACCCAAGGATAGAGGAGAAGCTGCGTGTTTGTACAGAGATGTGAGCTGAGTGACAGATCACAGTCTGGTTAGCCCCTCACTCTTGAAACTTCAGCTCCCCAGTCCTAGTCATAAAGGTGACAGACAGTTTAACCTAGTCCAGCAGGCAAATCCTAACATAAAAATAAATTAGACAACCTAAAGTATCATGTCCAGTGTGTGCATATGTGTGTGTGTGTATACACACCCGAGTGAACTCCCAGAATCTGTCTCTGACCCACACCAAGAACACCGTCAGGTAAAAACACACCAAGTGACCTAACTGGAGGCCATCTGTTAGCAAGAAAGTGCTCATCAATCATCACCTCCCTTAAGTGTGTTTGCTTCCACATGGGGGAGACTAACAGCAATCTTCCTGCTCAGGAGTCCTCTATCTCCCCGTCTCAAATCCCCAGACAGATGCAGTTGGGAAGAAATTATTCTCACAATCACAAATGACACATCCTTCTTGAAGAACTTGTCAGCTCTTAGAAACTAAAGCTAAAACTGAAGTTTCTGCCCAACCCCCTTATTGAGGTGCTGGGTGAGTCCCAATCCCAGGAAATCAACTTCTGCTGACCTAACCCTCCCCACTCTGTGCATTTACCCAGCCAAGTAATTGCAGCCCTCCCTCCAGCCATAGTCTGACCTCCCAGAGGCGCCTGGTGGTTCACCCTACCCCATCAGTTATGGGGTAGACCATAGTAAGTGTGCGGCTGTTACAACCAAATGCACAAGCAGCGGGAAGGCATGGCTGCCTCTGGTCAACAACAGACATTATCATCATCACCTCCAGAGTGTGTCCTCTCTGCCCCTCCACTCCCCCAGGAAGATTGCTCTAAGTAGTGGCAGAATTATTTACGATATGGTACTAGCCCTGAAAGGGTTTGTTGCTTGAGGAACTTCCTCTTAGAAGGCAAAATAGTAGCAGAATTACTAATTGCTGTCAGTTCTGGGAGCTGTTTCTTGATCATGCTGAGAAGGATGAAGGAATCGGCCCGGCAAGGTGGGTGGTAAGACACTGGTTCCGACCGGCTGCTCTTGTTCAGATCCCTGAACCTCTTTCCATTCCCAGATGCTCGGTGGGAAAACAACAACTTCCCTTACCCCAGTATTCAAGGAGCAGACAACCATTTGGAAGAGCTGTATTTACCCCATCAGCTACCAGATTCCAAGTGCTAGTTTGAATGCACAGCTGGCCTTCCTCTGCCAACATCCTCGGCTGATGACAGGACTAGAAGCAAATCCCAATGTGTTTTCTTGTAGTTTCTTAATAACACTTTGGAGAGTAGAGCGAGAGGTTCTTTTTAATAGGAGTCTGTAAATATTGAGAGTTTAATAAATGACATCCAGCTCTGCCCGTAATCTAAGGTGAAATTACTCAGTGTGAAATAAAAGCAGGAGGATTGGAGTGTATACATAGCCATTGGGTGCCTACAGGTTTTACATGTTCTAATTTGGTTCCTGTAACGGATGATAATAATAATAACAATGATACTGTTAAATGGTTATTGGCTGTCAAAAACTACCATTTATCAGGTATTATGCAAAAACAATTTAGACATGTGGCTTATTTTAATGCTTCCAATAACTGAGTGAAGTAGGCCTTAATTTCCCTAATGAAAGACTCACAGAAGTCAGGTCACTTATTTAAGAGAAAATAGTGACCAGCCTTGGAACTGAGATTTGAATCCAGCTTCTTGAGCCCCATATCTATGCTAAGCGGGAGACCTTACTCTGTGTCCATCCATCCAGTCCTGCTTCCCCGTGGGTTTTACACTTTCTAAAGCCAGATGGCCTACAAAGCTAGAGAATGAATCCTTCTTCATTCTTTCAGTTCAGATCTCTTTAAAAGCTAATACACATCTCCACATTTTATTTTTTAACAGCTTTATTGAAATATAAACCACATACCATACACCCATTTAAGTATATATTTAATGATTTGGTATATTCATCAAGCTATGCAACCATCATCATACTCAATTTTAGACAATTTTTGTCATTCTATCTCCCACTGCCAATTCTAATCATCAGCATTCACTTCCAATCCTCCTAACCACCAAGTACTGCACGCCACCTACTTTCTGCCCATACACTTGCCTCTTTTGGACAATTTTTATAAATTAATCTTGGATTGTATGGTGTTTTGTGACTGTTTCACTTAGAATAATGTATTTAGGGGCGCCTGGGTGGCTCAGTTGGTTGGGCAACTGCCTTCGGCTCAGGTCATGGTCCCGGAGACCCGGGATCGAGTCCCACGTCGGGCTTCCTGCTCGGCGGGAGGCCTGCTTCTCCCTCTCTCACTCCCCCTGCTTGTGTTCCCTCTCTGGCTGTGTTTCTCTCTGTCAAATAAATAAAATCTTTAAAAAAAAAAAAAAGAATAATGTATTTAAGTTTCATTTACTTTATAGAGTCTGTCAATGTTTCATTCCTGTTTGTTGTTAAATAATATTCCATGGTGTATGTGCACACGCGCATGTGTGTGTGTGTGTGTGTGTGTGTATGTGTGTGTGTGTATCACATTAT
>PITA01014516.1:0-53218 GCA_004023965.1 Spilogale gracilis | reverse complement strand
GGGAGTAGGGGGCTGTGTAGGATTGTAGGGAAATGCAGGACCTAGCCTGTTTGGACAGGAATTGTGTAGGTGCTGCAGGCCTCAGTAGTCTTTTCCAGGGTGGTACCTGATTCCTGAAACAAAAGGCTAATGAGAAGTGAGGAGGGGAGGTTTGTGGAAAAGAGGAGAAAGGTTACTTTAAAATGGAACTTTGCTGTAGCATTAGTGCAGCCATTTTGATTTTTGTTCAAGTTAATGCTTTGAAGCAGTTTCACTTTCATTTCTGGTGTATGAAATATTGGTAAATATTACAATTAATGGCATCCTAAATTCAGTAGAATACAGGCATTAGATATGAATCTGTGTTTACAATGTAATAATCTCCTCAGATGGTGATAACCTCTCTGACCTTTAGTGTGCTCATTTGCTAAAAAAAGCAAAATAGCATCTCATTGACAGTATTTTTATAAGGGTATGTGGAATGGTGCATAAGAATATGCTTTGTAAATGTCAAGTTACCAGGCAGGTGCAAGAAATTATTTCCTGTAATTAAAGCATGGGATAAGATTATCAGAATTAGAAATAAAAACTTAATAATGAACTTGGGAACATGACATTTTACCAGCTAGAAAACTCTTGAAATTGTCATTCAAAGACTTAATGAAAACAGTGTGGAGCTGATACAATATAATAGATAATTAAGTGGAATACAATATACAATCCAGAAAGAGAACATAAACTATGTAATATATGATCAGGAGGCATCATTAAAAAATGGAATGAATATCTAGGAAAGTGTCAGGATCAATTCTGTCTATCCATTTTTAAAGAATAAACTTAAATGTACATTTCTAAACTACACATAAAATTTCCAAATCATTTAAAATAGACATATTTAAAATTTAAAACACAGGTACATTAGATGATTGAACATAAAATTTTTAGAAACAAATTATTTTTTAAATCAAATTAAATATATTTTCCTCTGTCTTTACTAATATTTTATTTTCTTATTTGAAAAGTGAGTTACAAAAATATATACTTAAAACAAAAGCAGAACTATGTAAGAGTACCACCACTCAGCAGTAGACATTGCTGTTTTATTTCTGGTAAATATGTTCTAACTTCTCTAGAGTTCTTGCAATGCATATATACACACATGTTTTAAATTCATAAATAATATCACACCCAGTTTTTTTGACCCTGCTTTTTGCATGCATCACTATTTTATGTCCATCCACACAATCAATATATTTAGGACAATTATGAATGGTTTCACAATGTTCAGTTATACAAATGGAATGTAATTTATGTATCCCTTGTACAATTAGGGAACATGTAACTTATTTTAACATTAGCATATTATGAAGACTTACACAATAAGCATTCTATTGCATAATATTCAGACACATCTCAATATATTAGGAACAAATACTACAAATTACATTTTTATTTATAGCTTCTCTTTGTTATCATTTACATGCCTAATTAGCTACATTATATGATGATAACTGTAATGCCACACTCAACAATGAAAAAAATACATATTTTTAATTTGAAAGTATTGTGAAGATAGGTTATTCTAATTTTATTTTTTTTCTTCTTTCTTTCTTTTTCTTTCTTTCTTTCCTTATTTCTTCCTTCCTTCCTTCTCTCTCTCTTTCTCTCATTCTTTCTTTCTTTTCTTTCTTTAAGATTTTGTTTATTTGAGAGAGAGCACAGAGAGAGAGTGAGAGAGAGTGAAGCAGACTTCCCATTAAGCAGGGAGTCCAACGTGGGACTTGATCCAGGAACCTGAGATCATGACCTAAGCCGAAGGTAGACACTTAATGTACTGAGCTGCCCAGGCACCCCTATTTATTTATTTGAGAGAGAGAAAGAGCACACAGGGAGGGGGGCAGACAGAGAGGGAACAGGAGAGAGAATCTTAAGCATACTCCACACTCAGCTCAAGCAGAGCCTGATGTGCGGCTCAGTCTCACCACCCTGAGGTTGTGACCTGAGCGGAAATCAAGAGTCGGAGACTTAACTGATTGAGCCACTCAGGCACCCCTTGACTAGCATTTTTAATCATTAGTATGCCTGGATGTTGTATTTTATTTAACAGTTCTCTATTTTCTTATATGAGTGGACCCTTGCCATCTAAGAACTACTGTATAACACCTAGACAGTTCTGAATTCTAATGCTATATCTCTAAGATAGTATATAATTGTATATGATTCATAGGGCTATTGAGGCAAATGAATAAGTTCCTATATGTAAAGCAGTTGGAATAGAGTCTGGTGTATAATAAACGCATATCAAATGTTAGCTATGATTAGTATTATAGTTATTGTTAATAAGAATACTGCCACTGATATCAACATTGAACAGTTAACATAGAATAGCTGTCAATTAGTAATATTAAATTAAGGGCTGCCGGGGCAACTCAGTTGGTTAAGTATCCCCCTCTTGATTTTACCTTAGGTCATGATTTCAGGGTCATGAGATAGAGCCCCACATTGGCCTCTGTGCTTCTCTCTCTCTCTCCCTCGCCCTCTGCCCCTCCCCTTGCTCATACTTTCACTTTCTAAAATAAATAAGTCTAAATAATTAAATAAATAAGTGTTATAACAATACATATGTTCCATTTATTCATTAACCTACAACACTATGTAAATATCTAACTTGTTATGTAGAACTAGATGTTTTCCATTTTTTCATGAAATTTTAAAAAGTTGCTAATTATTTCTGAGACATAGAGTTGCATGTCTTTTCTTACTTTCTTATAAGTATTTCACTTTTTTACAGCACCTATCTATTAATTGTCTAATAAATGGAAAACACTATTTTAAGAAGAGAAGTATAGCCAGGATCCCAGTTTCAGTGTAAATACTGTCAGAAGCTCAGTATAGTTAACTAGCAAACATAGAGATCCTTCTTCCCACATGGACTCACTAGATCATCCTTGGAAAGAACTGAGAAAAGAAGACTTGACACACAGGTAAACATGGTTTCATAGCAAAGATTCAGTTTTCTGTAGAAAGAGGTGATTCTGACAGTCACATATGTAATAAGATTTTACCCCTGAAGAACTCATATACCCTTCAGGGGTAAGAGTGGGGAGAAAGATTTGCAAGTAGAGAATGAAGACAATATCATCTCATTAATGATTCTACACCTGTGCTTGTGTGTTTCATTGACTACCAGAAGTAGCAGTCACCAGGCAAAACTGTTAATCTGTCACACAGGTAACTCAGATGTGAGTTTAGGAAAGACAGTTCAGGCCTCAAGGATAGTCATCTTTTCATATTTAGAGTTACCCACTAAGTATCTAGAGATGCCTGAATAGGCTGTCAACAGAGAGAGTGGCAAAGAATCTCCCAATAGGCACTGTGGGACATTTAGAATATAATTCAAAGGAAAGGCAAAGCATAAAAGGAAACGTATGTAGTTCACATACCTGAAGTAGCTCTTGAGTACTCCAAAGAACAATTACAAGGTTAACTATGGTGTTCTTAGAAATACTGCCTTAACGCTGGAGGTGAGAGCCAGATGGATGAATCTATTTTGTAATCAGTAGATATAATTGCAAGCAGCAAATTCTAGAAAACTTTGAAAAGCAAATTGAATCTGGTATGAATCAAATTCCAAGTATTAATGTATGGATAAAATGAGAATAAAAATCTTGTCCTCTCCACTTTGATTAAGGCAAGGAATCTATAATCAGAGTTAAGAAACATTCAAGATCAGAAATTGAGCCACTGTGTAATACATAAGAAGCATGAATGATAGATGTGGGAAATCACCCATCACCTGATAGTCAATGAAGAATAAATTGTCATATGTGTCAAAGACTGTTTTTATTGGTCAGCCAGTCCTTGTCAGCGAGTTGAATTATGGATAAAGTCAGTCACTGCCATTCTATTGTCAGACTGCCTGCCCACCTAGTTCCAAGGGATGTCAGCGAAAATGACTTACTCCTCTTTACGCAAATGATGGGCAGAGTGTAGAAATTACAAAGCTGAACAGGGATAGGTGGCACCACTGTGACCTGGAACAGAATTTGTGTAATCCCGTCTAGCCACATGGAGGTAGAATGAGAAAATATTGTGCCTTGCATGACACCAGCTTAGGTGACAAAAAGGAGTATTTCTTAGAATTTTAAAAATAATGGATTTATACATGTCCCAGACCTCATACTAGAAGACCTGGCAAAAAATAATTCTTTATTTGTTTTTCCTTAATAAATCTAATCTGACTTTATGTAATTACACCTTTATTGTCTTTTCATGATGTAAGAACAAAGATAACAGTTATAATCTAAACATTGTATTTGTTTATATTTTGTTTCTAATTTTATCTTAGGCAGACACAATCTAGAATCATTTTCAAAAGAGTTAGCAAATCATTAACAAATTATTTTCTCCTGTTTTCATAATTGCTATTTAATATATAACATAATGTTCTAGAAAACCTACACACATACACATAAATAAACAGAAAAACACACACCAAAACATATGTATGTTTATTTTTCTATTCCCCTCAGTTTCATTTCTTTACCTGACCAGTACAGTCCAGGTTTCACATTTTAAGTTGTAAAGATTTCATTTGAAATTCTTTTTTATAGTTAAACCATCTGAGTTGTTTAGTTAAAGCTTATCCTTCTAGACTGTATCTTTTTGTTTAGTTTTTTACATACAACTTAAATATATTAACCATTTAGTGTGGAAGTTGGTTGCTAATCTGATACAATGACTCTATAAGGTTAGTCTTAAATTCTTCCAGGGAGATTTAACAGGTACACTTTTAGTCTTGAATTCTGATATGGACTTGCCTTTATTTTCTTTCATTGTCTTTTCTTTCTAGTTTATACTAGTCTATTTTCTTAGTTCTCAATACCTGTTTCATTGAGTTCATGATTATTTTGAGAATATAAATCTGCGTATACATTTGAATTGCATGAGAATTTTTTTAACTGTCAAAACTGTGCTAGTTGCATAGTAGATATTTATTGCAGGATTGTTTGTAATAGCAAATTACTACAGACAATGGATAGATCCCTCAATAGGCCTGGCATAAATAAACTATGGGGATGCCTATTCAATGGGATATTATGCAAATCATAGAAAATGAGGGGGCTGTGTGCTAATATGGAAGAGTACCTAAAATGTTATTAAAGAGGAAGGGTAATGTTCAGAAGAATGCATAGAATATTTCTGTTTAGATCACTTAAAAATCTCAAAGGATATATAATAAAAATTAATAATGGTTATATCAGAAAAATTGGGTTCAAATGAAATATATATTAACATAAATCCCCTTTATTCTATTAAGGAGATATTATGAATCATATACATTGAAAATAGAAAGATATATATTTAAAGTATATTCTCATAGTTATATTTATAACATGTGTGTCTCATAAAATATAAAATAGAGAATGTAAAGTAATATGCCTTCTATTTTTTGGAATCTGTGCATAAGCTTTATTTGTTTGGCTATTTTTTAAAACTATCATTTCAGGTTGAATATGGCCTAATATTTGAGGGTAATCAAATATATCAAATCTCTAAAGTCCATTGAACTCTGTGAATACATATTACTAGAAACCACCTATCTACTAATAATGGACAGTTTCTAAATTTTCTGTTAGTCCATATGCCCAGAAACCTGACTAGCATGTGGTTGGGCAGATACTATAAGCATGCACAGTCCCCGAATTTTACACATAATGTGATTATATTTCTTTTGAGCATTTAGTGTTCACCTTCATTATTTCTTTATTATTATAATTAATGTTATTATTTAAAAAAACTGAAATATCAAGGATGCCTGGGTGGCTCCATCAGTTAAGTGTCTGCCTTCAGCTCAGGTCATGATGTCAGGGTTCTGAGATTGAACCCCACATTGGGCTCCCTGTTCAGTGGGGAACCTGCTTCTCTCTCTGCCCTTCCCCATCCCCCAACTCATACATGTGCTCTCTCTCTCTCTTTAATAAGTAAATAAAATCTTTAAAAACATCAAAACATTAAAACATTTAAAAATAAGTATTTACTAATGAAATAAAATCTTGACCATGACTTAAAGTTTAGAATCATTACCAGTCTTCTCTTAAAATAGGAGTAGCAGCTGGTACAGTAAAAAGAACAGAATAAACATAAACAGTGGCTTCTGGTAAACTGGGGATCAAGATGTACTTCAGAATGCTCATTGCCTACAGAATTTGCAAAGCCTGTGAGCAACTACCAGCTGGGGTGAAATCTTGAAGGGAGGAGAACAGGGAGTTCTACTGCTACCAAGTCCAAAGTAAACAGATACAGAAATAAATATTTGCCCATAGGAGAGTAGAAGCCACCACAAGGAAACCTGAAGGAAGCCTGTAAGACTAATAGAGGGCTATAAGTCTCCAGCTTCTGCAAGAGATTAGAATGACCAATGGAACCCACTAAATTAGAGAGTTATGGGGCAGCACAGCCTAAACCTTCAGGATGTTAGAAAATCAATAAAAATAAGTTTTAAAAGAAGATCTTTCTTTCAGAATATAGAGATGAATCCAAAGGATGAAACTTCCAGGATTAGCATTCAAATTGAATTGGACTAGGCCAGGATAAAGAAAAGGTTCAGCTAATGCAAAAGGAGGAGGGTCAGTAGAGAGCATATCAAAGAACTCCTATTTGAAACTTTACTGTGTGTGTGTGTTTATTTATCCAAATGGTGAGTATACAGACCAATTAATTTCTATGGCTAAGGGCTGAATTGTATTCTTCTTAAGTTCATATGCTTAAGTCACAGTACCCCAAAATATGGCTGTATTTGATATATAGTCTTTAAAGAAACAATTACATTGGGAGACCTGGGTGGCTCAGTCGGTTAAGTGTCAGCTTTTGGCTCAGGTCATGATCCCAGAGTCCTAGGATCAAGCCCTGCATTGGGCTCCCTGCTCAGCAGAGAGCCTGCTTCTCCCTCTCCCTCTGCTGTTCCCCCTCCTTGTGCTGTCTCTCTCTGTCTCTTTCTCTCTCTCTCATGTGCTCTCTGTCAAATAAATAAATAAAATCTTTTTAAAAAAAGAAGCAATTAAGTTAAAATGAGGTCATTAGGGTAGGCTCTAATCAAATATCATAGGTGTTCTCATAAGAAGAGGAGATTTGGATACAGGTACAGAGTGAAAATCATGTAAGACACAGGGAAGAGAAGATGGGCATCTAGAAGCCAAAGAGAGAGGCTTCAGAAGAAAGCACACTACCAACACCTTGATCTTGAACATCCAACCACCCAGTCTGTGGTATTTGTTATAGCATCCCTAGCAAACAAATACACCTGTAACCAGCACTGAAAAGACAAATGAAAACAACAGAATTTTAAGTCTATGGGGCCACAGATGGTAGATAACAAAGACATTTTGAACCTTTTTATTAGAGTATTATATGTGTGTATGTCTCTATATAAATATAGACAGATAATAATACCCATTTGCTGTACTTAAGTATGTTAATTCATTAAGATATATAAAATATTCTATTGTTTATGTTTCCCTCTATATTATACTATAAATGTTGTATTTATCTATGACTTGCAAAAAATAAGATTTTTCCTTGCTGTCAAAGAGAAAATTGCAGTTGACTATGTCATATATATATATATATGGAATAATATTCTCTATTTTATTTTATATTTAGTGATTTACTAAAGGGAAACATTTAGAAAATAGGGAATCATAAAGATTTTTAAATATACAGCCTTGTGATTTTGTAAAAGAAATAGGGGGAAGTACTCTTTATTATTATTTGTTATCTTTATTTCTCCATTAATTTAGTTAGTTTTTGTTATATATAAAATACATAGTTCAATAAAAATAAATGCTTACAATGTAAATTAAGTAATTAAGAAAGCTTTGAAATGTTTGGTAATATGAAAAATCAAAATAAAAACACTCCAAATCATAATAGCTGCTATAAAATACATATTTAATTTTTCTAACATGGAAAACAGTAGTTGCTTTCTTCTATAAATTTGTATTCAACATCATTAGTAAATTACTTATGAATTTTCATAATTTAGTAATAGATTTCTTAGGTTGTTTTAGTTTTATTGATTGAAAAACAATTTTTGTAAAGATACCAACTTCGTATCACATTCATGTCACAACAGTGTCCATCACCTCTATGATGATAGAGGTGAAACCAGTCTAATTAAATAAACAGTGAAAATAAAAACAATATCCTCTCCTTAGAAAAGTCTCCCAATTTTCCCTAGTCCTTTTCTCCAATTACATGACCTCTCATAATCTCTCATACAATAAGATTCTGAAGCTGAAGTTACAAATTGAACTTCATGTCTTTTTTTTACATACTGCCCACTCAAAAAAGCAATAGCATTTCAAGAGAAGAATGTCCAATTTCTGGTAAATTTAGGTACCACATCTGTGAGCCAGGCTATGTACAGTGGGATAGTTTTGAAGAATTTTTCAGTCTCCCCTCAGGTGGTCTGTATGAGTAAGGAGAATTTACAGCACCTGCTCTAAATTTTACTTTAGTTCTTCCATCTGTAAAATCAGGTTTTGCCCAGTAATTTCTAAGTTGTTTTTTCTCCTATAACTAGGGAAAATGTTTGAAACTGGATGTTACAGCATTTGTTTCCATTTACAAGATACCATCAGCCAGGGATGCTTGGGTGGCTCAGTTGTTTAGGCCACTGCCTTCGGCTCAATTCATGATCCTGGAGTCCCCCATCCAGTCCTGCATCAGTCCCACATCAGGCTCCCTGCTCAGCAGGGAGTCTGTTTCCTCACACCGACTCTCCCCCATCTCGTACTCTCTCTCTCTCAGGCGAATTTTTTTTTTTTTTAAAGAGAGATAATATCACCTGGAAATAATGTGGATATCTAAAACTACACAAGTGGACTCTTTTCCTGACATTCCTATTTCTACTCATTGAATTACCTGAATTTCTACTGGTATTATAAGAAAGGAAGACTGGATGAAATTTGGGCAGCAGCCTTTTGGAATTTGACTTTATAGCAAGTAATCTCGTGGTATGAATCCACACCAAAACCAGGGTCCCTCATCCAAACCTTTTGACACAAAGGATCAGCTAATTTTACTTAAATTCATAAAAACTATCTTAATAGTTTTTATTTGGATCTTATTTCTCCTCATATACATATATAATTTCTCTTAAATGGATCTTTTGCTGTTTTATCATTTTTCTCTCCCTCCTTCCTTCCCTCTTATCTTTTCGTTAACACGCACTAAGTAACTCTTCTTTTGGCAGTAGGTATTTCCCAGTGGTTACCAAAGAGATTATTCTGGTCCCCACAGGACATTTAGCAATACTTTGAAATATTATTCGTTGTCACACTTGGGGAGGGGAATTGCCACCTGTCTTAAGAGTGGAAGCCAGAAATGCTGTTAAGCATCTTAACATGCACAAGATGGAATCCCCCTTCCAAAAAATTATCTGGTCTAAAATGTCAATAGTGCTGAGATTAAAAAACCTGCATTACCATATCCATGTTTAAACTACATGAAGAAAAATTCTTTCTTTAAATTAACTCTTCTAAAATTACCGTTAATCAATATATTCATCAAAATTTAGTTTGAAAGTCAGATTACTTGTTAACTTGCAGATAGACTACCTATGCTATAGCAAGGGTTTATCCTGCAAGTGTAAATTTTTCTACATCTTCACGTTTAACTCTAAGGATTTAGATAAATTACCAAAGTTTCTCTGCCTTAGTTATTATTGGATAGATAATGATACCAGTCTTGTAGGTTACTGTGAGAAGAATATATTATGTGCATAAAGCATCTAGCATACAGTATGTGATCAATAGACAGTCACTGTCACAGCATTTTTATTTTAATCCTTATCATTGTTATATATATATATATGTTTAGTTCAGCGTCCCGGGTATAAGGTATCAGGCATGTTAATATCCTGAGTTACAGAAGAGCTTTCATCTTAATTGGATATGTTATTGCTCAGCTGTGGTCAGGTATTAAAAATAGCAGCCTTTTATGGGTCTTTGTTAGCTTATTTTTATAAAAAAAAGTGTGGGGCATTTTGAAAATGGAAGTGAAATGGTTTAATATTCCTTAACTGCAAAATGATGACTATAAATAGAACATAAATATATTCTAAAGCACTGTGTGAATCTGATGCATTTTTTGATTTCAGGTCATCACAATTTCAAAATTTTTATCATTCCTAGATTTATTTTTTGGATGTATTTTAAATGATGAATAGAGAGGCGCCTGGGTGGCTCAGTTGGTTGAACGACTGCCTTCGGCTCAGGTCATGATCCTGGAGACCTGGGATCGAGTCCCACATCAGGCTCCCTGCTCGGCGGGAAGACTGTTTCTCCCTCTCTCACTCTGCCTACTTGTGTTCCTTCTCTGGCTGTGTTTCTCTCTGTCAAATAAAAATCTTTAAAAAAAATGATGAATAGAAAGCATGCTATTTAGAATTTTGTTCTATAATTTCTGATTAAGAGTTTTAATATAATGACAAACACATATATGAAAGAAAGTATATCAAGGAATATTATTTGGGATGGTGCTACTGAAGAGATTTAATGACAGAGAATGTCTAGGTCAGTTTTGCAGATTTATTCCCAAGTTTCTAATTGACCACTATTAAATCTTTGCAGTTTCACCTAGTTTTAGTCAGACCAATTTTCAGATATATTTCAGTCACTATACAAATTTGAGATGATCCATAATCAAAAAAAAATAACTTTTTTTAGACTTTATAACCACAGACTATTATAGAGTTCTGTCCTTATTTGGAGTAGCAGGGAGATTCTTGTAGAATACAGTTAGGTATTTTTTTTTATCATTTATTTTGAAAATTATTAAGATGGAGCAGAGTATACACAAAATTTTACAATGAATATTTTTGATTTGATATGCTAATAGCTACACAATGAAACAAGGAACCATAGTTACATAATCTGGAAAAATATTGGGATATTTGAAGTTAAACAGATTTCTTTATTTTAGGAGTGATCAGAATATTTATTACATGAATCTGCATGGTAAATATCAAGGGTTTTAGTGAATATATATCTTGTCTCCACAAAATCCTTTCCATCTCTTTCCCTTTATCGTACATAGTTGTTTCCAGGGTGCTGTGTGCTGTGACTGACCAAGATGGTTATATTATTTCCTTGTATCAAAATTATATAACTAAGTTTGGAGTGCATAGCATTGCCTTCAGATAGGAATGCATTTACCAATGAGCATGTGGTTCAGTGAAATATAACAGTTAGTTTTCTAAGATCTTTGTGATTGTTTTTTATTCTAAGAGGTCTCTGGAAAGAGATACTATATACTCTGTATATTTGTTTTTAAACATTGTTTGCCAGAAGTGTGAGACATTTCTCTAAGCAAGCCTGAGGATGAAGCTGAGAATTAGAGGAGGTTGAGGAGTGAGAAATGAACCAAGATAAATTCTTTAGGATCAATTCAACCTGAGAGTTTGCCCTTCTTTTCAGCTTCTAGTTATGGGTGGTAATACATTTCCCTGTATTTAATTCTATTTGATTTGTGTAGGCTGAGCAAACAAATTCTAACATTATGATGCAAAAGGGTAATGATCTCAGAGTTTTGACAATAAGATATGGGTTTTTTTGTTCAGAATATCCATTTATAGAACAAATTTTAAAAAATCTAGTATAGAATGAAAAGAATGGTTTACAGAGTAAGGTGTTCTGAGTTCAAATCTTTCTAATTCATTACCAGTTTGCATTGGCAGGTAGTATAATCTGTATATAATTCATGTTCCTATTTTATAAAATCATGATAACAAAACTGACCATATTATGATAAAGTTGTTTTAAGGATGAGCGAAATAATAGGTATGAAACGTTTACCACCGTGCTTGACAAATACTGTATGTTCAATAAATTTTGCCTATTATATCATTATTACTATCTTATCACAATTCGATATTTTTATATAACAGAAAATAAATATTAAGTTGACCAGAATACTAATTGAAACTATCAAGATAGTTTTTGTGTCCTCCCACAATGTATGCTGTACACATTCTAGAAAAGTAAGGCACAATAATTGAAAATACAAAGAAGATCTCTGAGTAATATTTTAAGATCTTATAAAATGTAATGTTAATGTGTATTAAAATTTTTGATAGGCCTATTTAGAATTATACAATTCCCTCTATTACATCTATCTAGTCTTCAGGTATTGAACATAGAGTCCAAGCATCAAATTGAGGGAAAATCCAAACCTGACTAAAGAAATGGACTTTATAGAGTATCTCACTCTTGTCAAGTATTTTCAGTGTCAGGGCATTCACAGATGAGTATTTCCCTATTACACAACTTTAACCTTTAAAAAAAATTATTGCAAACTACTTATCCTTATGGAACTCACAGACGGAAGACATAAATATATAGCTTATAAGAACATTTGACTGAACACTTTTCATGATTTCGGCACTGTGTTAAACACTGTACATAGTGCTTTAGTTAAATACTTCCATAGCTTTATAGAAAATATATTATTGTTTCTACTTTAAACAGAGGGAATCACTAAATAAAATTATCATAAGGCATATAGTTAATAACTACTTTATTCAGGATTTTAATTCATGTATTCTGTGGTCCAAAGTATCTGATCCAATAGTGTTTTTTTTTTTAATTATTTTGAACACTTAGTGAATACATATGATTCATTGACATATAAGAAAGGAACTCAATTTAAAGTACAGAAAACTAAAGCAAAGAAATAACAATTTGACCAACTTCACACAGCTAGGAAATGGGATAATTGAGATTTTAAATAAGGTGGTCAGATAGCATAATCTGTACTTTTTTTTTTAAGATTTTATTTATTTGACAGGGAGAAACACAGCCAGAGAGAGAACACAAGCAGGGGGAGTGAGAGAGGGAGAAGCAGGCTTCCTGCGGAGCAGGGAGCCCAATGTGGGGCTCGATCCTGGGTCTCCGGGATCATGACCTGAGCCGAAGGCAGTCGCTTAACCAACTGAGCCACCCAGGTGCCCTAATCTGTACTTTTAAGCACTCTGTTATACTACTCAAGGACATTTTTGAAGAATTATTTATGAAATCATACAAAAGGAAATTTTTAAATCACATTTATAATACTGTGATATATTAACTAATATCAAGATAATCTAATAATTTCAAGGAAACAATCAAAAGGCAGAGAAATAGATTGAAAATGTGTTCATTTGTTAGTCCATAAGGTGATTAATCGATTTAAATTTCAATTTAAAGAAGCATTTGAATATGAAGTATACAGGATAACGTTAAGGGTACAAATTATTCTTCACCTCAACGTGAGGCAGGAATCCATCAAAATCCTGGAAAAGAACATAGGCAGTAACCTCTTTTGACATCGGCCACAGCAACTTCTTTCAAGACACGTCTCCAAAGGCAAAGGAAACAAAAGAGAAAATGAACTTCTGGGACTTCATCAAAATAAAAAGCTTCTGTACAGCAAAGGAAACAGTCAACAAAACAAAGAGGCAACCCACAGAATGGGAGAAGATATTTGCGAATGACACTACAGACAAAGGACTGATATCCAAGATCTATAAAGAACTACTGAAACTCAACATCCAAAAAGAAGATGAACACATCAAAAAATGAGCAAGAGACATGAAGAGGCATTTCTCCATAAAAGATATACAAATGGCTAACAGACACATGAAAAAATGTTCAGCGTCACAAGCTATCAGGGAAATTCAAATCAAAACCACACTGAGATACCACCTTATACCAGTCAGAATGGCCAAAATTCACAAGTCAGGAAACATCAAGTGTTGGAGAGGCTGTGGAGAAAGCGGAACTCTCTTACACTATTGGTGGGAATGCAAGCTGGTGCAGCCGCGTTGGAAAACAGTGTGGAGATTCCTTAAAAAATTAAAAATAGAGCTACCCTATGACCCTGCAATTGCACTACTGGGCATTTACCCCAAAGATACAGATGTAGTGAAAAGAAGGGCCATATGTACCCCAAAGTTCATTGCAGCAATGGCCACAATCACCAAACTGTGGAAAGAGCCAAGGTGCCCATCAATAGATGAATAGATAAAGAAGATGTGGTACATATATACAATGGAATACTATGTCTCCATCAGAAAGGATGAATATCCAACTTTTGTAGCAACATGGACTGGATTGGAGGAGATTATGCTGAGTGAAATAAGCCAAGTAGAGAAAGTTAAGTATCAGATGGTTTCACTTACTTGTGGTGCATAAGGGGTAATACAGAAAACAGTAGGAGAAGGAAAGTAAATGGGAAATAGGGTAATTCAGGGAGAGAAACGAAACAAGAGAGACTTTGGACACAGAAACAAACTGAGGGACTTAGAAGGAAGGGGGTGGGGGGATGGGAGAGCCTGGCGGTGGGTACTGAGGGCACCTATTGCATGGAGCATTGGGTGTGGGGAATGGGCAATGAATCTTAGAACACTGAAAAAAAAATTTAAGTAATAATAAAAAAAATTATTCTTCAAAACAAAACCCCACTTTAACCATGTAAATATATATCTTTCTAAATAAAGGCAATGCCTCTAGTTAATGCTCTTTTGAGTGTGTAACATGTATTGCTCTTAGTATAATTTTAAATAGTAATTTTGATCTACTGTTTTGCTGAATGTTTTTTTTTTTTTTAAGATTTTTGTTTATTTTACAGAAAGAAACACAGCCAGAGAGGGAACACAGGCAGGGGGAGTGAGAGAGGGAGAAGCAGGCTTCCTGCCAAGCAGGGAGCCTGATGTGGGACTCAATCCCAGGTCTCTGGGATCATGACCTGAGCTGAAGGCAGTCACTTAACCAACTGAGCCACCCAGGCACCTCCTGAATGTTTAATATAAGTTGTACTTCATTTTATCACAACAAACCATTTACCAAAAGGAAAGTGAGCTCAGTTAAAGTTTTATAGATTTTCTGAGGCCAAAGATCATCATGTATTATTTTTTTAATTATATTGTTTTACAATGAAAGACAAAGAAATCTGAGAAAGTGTTTCATGTAATAGATGACTAAGAAAAACAACAGGTACATGCAATTAGTACATGCAGTTTGGATTAGCTCCTAGACTAAAAAAGCAAGATAACTTTAAAGAACAATATTGGGATAAATGAAGGAATTTGTATAGACAAAGAGATATTAACATTTTATCAATGTTAAATATCTTTATTTTAATAATTATATTGTGGTTCTATAACAGAAAGTTCTCATTAGGAAATACATACTGAAATACTAAGGACAAAGGATACCATGTCTCCAACTTACACTCAAAACTTAGTTCAGAAAAAAAATATGTATATATCACACAATCATATATAGAAAGAGATGTAGAGATAAAAGGAGAGAGAGAGAGAAAGATAATGACAATGATAAAACAAACAAATTAATTGGTAAGTGTGAGTAAAGGGCTTATGAGTATGTACTATTTTGGCAATTTTTCTATAAGTCTAACATCATATCAAAACAGGGGATGCACTTGTACTCGTACATAATGAGTTACTCTTGACACTTTACTCCTTATCTGTAAGATGAAGATATCAATGTCTTCTTCCTAGAGTTCTGTGACAATGAAATAAACTAATCTTTATCAGCCCACATATAGAAATAGGAAGTATTCTATATTTTAGTTATTTTACAATTACAGAAGCAAGAATCAAATATTTAACTAACTTGCCAAAAAGGGCATCATACTTCTAGAAATTAGCATAACTGTACTTCACAATATGTGTCTTCTGATTTTAAACTCAGTAACATTTTTAAAATTTAATCTGATACTGTAATATCTGTAGATAAAAACAGTAATATAATTTACTGAAAAGCATAATTAATCATTTTGTAATTTTCTGTACATTTTACTTGATTTCTACCTGTTGATGAGATTTCAAATAGAATTAGTAAATAATAGCTTAGACTTTGAAATATTTTAAACAGTGATGTCAATTCACTGGAACTGATTTTTGATCATTTATTGAAGATACTACTAGCACTCTTTTGCACTTTGCTCTAATTAGTGGCTTATGAAAGAGTAAGAAACAAAAAAAAAGAAAAAAAGAAAAGATGAGAATGGAATGAACTTGACCAATATAATCTAGCATTCTACTATGAAATATTTTATCATGACTCCAAATGACAGTTTTAATGAAGATAAATGTTATAAGTAGAATTTGTCTTATTTAGTTCTATCATTATATATTTTGCTAAGTAATTTTGTCTTAAGTAAAAATTCATTGATGTAATTCAAGAGCATTCCATTAGCCTTTGATAAAAATTCTTGGAATCAGAGCAAGGTGATAAACATTTCCTTCAGTTAGGGGTCAAAATAGAAAGAAACCAAGGAAAACTAGATCTATATTACATACAAAGTCAACCAAGTAGAACTTATAAGTTTGATATCCTTGAAACTTGAATATTCTTTAGTTTTCAATTATTTATTTATGAAAATACAATATCTAGTATATGCCTCATAATCAATATAGAATATAAATGAATAGGTTTTGGGGCACCTGAGTGGCTCAGTTGGTTAAGTGACTGCCTTTGGTTCAGATCATGATCTCGGAGACCCGGGATCAAGCCCTACATGGGGCTCCCTGCTCCATTACATTATATATAATATAGTATATATAATATAATATAATTAATATAATATAATATAATATGTATAATATACAATATATAATATATTATAATATAATATACAATATAATATTATAATATAATGTCATAATATAACATAGATATTATTTATATATATAATATATAATATAATGATATAATATATAATATTATGATAAATATAATAATATAATATAAATATTATTTTATTTATATATAAATGAATAGGTTTTAATTCAGGAAATAAAGGAATGAGACTGCCCATGTAGGCATGAATGGAAATGTACTTTCCATGAAAAATGTGGAAGGTAGAATGTGTGTGTGTGTGTGTGAGAGAGAGAGAGAGAGAGTATGTGCATGCACACATGCTTGCAAGCAGCTTACAAACAACAAACATTCTAAAAACTCATTCTGCTTTTCTTTGTTTTTCCTTCTGTTAGTCTGTCTTATATTAACTTATTATTAGAACAGCCAAAGAATCTGGAAGGGAGGAAGGAGAATTGTTCCTCCTATACACATGTATAAAAAGGTTTGAAGAAGGAGGAACAGAAGAATAGAGTAGATAGGAGTAGGGTTAGGAAAGAAATTTTTCATTGTATCACTTTTTATGCTGTTACTTTTGAGCTATGTGAGCACATGATCTACTAATAAAATAAAATCAAAAATGAATAAGGATGGAAAAAAAGAGCTGAATCTCTATAGCTATTTTGCTTGTGGGGACATTTTTTGGTTTTGACAGGGATAAAAATGATGATGTCTGGAATGGAAATGAGCTTTGTCTAAGAAATATTTAGAGTTCAAGACAGTGGGGAAGGTTAATTATAAAGAGTCCTTAGAAGTGGACTGCTATGTCTCTGGAGCAGAGGTGGCCCAGAGATAGATAGAACCTTTCCAATTAGCCTAGACTTAAGCTAATTGGCTCTGATTGGATTAAGGTGACTGAGTCCCAATTTTATTTGTCTAGAACAGGCAAGAGTGAATAATCTCTAGGGGAAGATAATATCATCTAGATATTCTATAATTTTGTACATGCAATGGTCTTCATTCAAATAAAAAATGCTGCAAAGAAATAAGACTGTATGAATGAAAATCAAGAAATAATTTGATCTGACTCAAAGCTCTATGCAAACAATCCTATCTGCAGAGTGTTTATAGAACAATCCTATCTTCAGAATGTTTGTAGAAAACAATCAATGGCTATTGATTAACACTGAATTCCCTTAAGGAGGCAGTAACAGTTGGGGCTAACAAGAGATTGACTAAAATACTTCAGAGGAAAAACTACGGAATAAAATGGCTATAACAAGTTTTGTAAAGCCCGATACGATACCTTCTTAAGAATATAGAATACCGCACACATTGCTGGGCTATATGCAAGCCCAGCAAAGGTGTGACTTTTTAGCCCAATTAAAAAGTAGAGGAAATAGAAGAGACACATCACCAAAGAATATATACAGATAACAAGCATGTTAAACAATGCTCAACATCATATGCTATTAGGGGATTGCAAACTTAAAAAGACAAAAAGATAACAACACATCTATTAGAATGTCTAAAATCCAAAATGCCACATAAAATGCTGGGGAGGATTGAGGCAACAGGAATTTTCATTCACCGCTAGTGAAAACGAGAAGCGACACAGTCACTTTGGAAGGCAATTTCTTAGAAAACTAAACACAGTCTTATCATATGATCCATCAATTGAGCTGTTTACCCAAATGAGCTGAAAAAAACTGTGTCTGCACAAAAACCTGCACATGAAGGTTTATAGCAGTTTGTCAAAATTGGAGACAAAATGGTCTTTTAATAGGTAATGGTCTAAACAAGCTCATTCATCCATACAATGGGATATTATTCAATGATAAAAGAAATAAGATACCAAACTATGAAAATACATGGAGGAACCTTAAATGCATATTGTATATGAAAAAAGCCAGTCCCTATAAGTACTATATTATACACAGTGTAATCTGGGTGCTTTCTGTTCCATAAGGTCATGTCTTCTGCTCTGCTGCAATGGAATGTAGAAACCAGTTGTCCTTGGAATCTGTGAGCTGGCTGCCTCATTGGCATTTTATTGTTGATTTTCAATAAGTTACGAAAAGATTGGATTTGTATAATACTTATAATCCCAAATCAAGTTGGAATCATCTTGGGGATACCTCTTCCACAACAAATTTGAAAACCCAAACCCTGTTACTTTGCTCTAGCCTAGCCAATTTCTCCATTCTGGGAGGCTGTCAGGAGAAGTTACATACCTTGTAGTGTGCTGGTGGGGCATGGTGGGTTCTAGAACTGAAAATACAATGTTTAGGTGAAAAATTAAAGGGGAACTTTAAATCTCAATACTTCCAAATTTAATTTGCATGAGACTGATCAAAATTAAGAGGAAGAGGAAAAGTCAGAAAAAGACTTTACCAAAGGTTTCAAGGAATACTCTTACCTAGCACAGAGGCAAGAAAAGCCTGGGCTTTTCTGAGAACCCCACAGTATAAAGCTATCAGAAGCTTTTGTTTGTTTCCTCTGCAAAGCTCCTCTGTGGAACAGAGTATGAATTTCTTCCTTGCCCTATTACAGAGAACTGATAAGACATGTTTTGCCATTCACCTATTTAAGGTTTTTGTGTTGTTGTTTTTTAAGATTTTATTTATTTGACAGAGAGAAACACAGCCAGAGAGGGAACACAAGCAGGGGGAGTGAGAGAGGGAGAAGCAGGCTTCCCGTTAAGCAGGGAGCCCGATGTGGGGCTCCATCCCGGGTCTCTGGGATCATGACCTGAGCCGAAGGCAGTCGCTTAACCAACTGAGCCACCCAGGCGCCCCTATTTAAGTTTTTCAAAGACTAAAAAGTAAATTCCTGTTTGACTTGTAGCTATTTTAAAGTAAAACAAAACCACTCCTCATAAATTGTTAAGTTTATTCTCAAAACCATTAACTTTGTTATGACTTTTAATTAAAATCCATTTTATTAGGTCATCAAATATGATAGGTTATATTGTTCTTGGTCATATAATTAGTGACAGAGCCAGAATTCAAAAATAAGCTTTATTAAATGTTTTCTTTTCTTTGTTCATTTCATCATAATATAATGCTTCATGGTAAATGTCTTCTTAGGTGGCCCAAATGCACTTCTAAAACAAAAAATATGTAAGACCCTACTTACATTCATATTATGACTTCCACATAATGTGGAAGGGCCAAGTTTTACTTCTACACATACACTGCAGCAGCACACACCCAGAAAAGCCAATATGGCCACAGCTAGAGCAAGACAATGGGCAGTAATGTTTGGGATATCACCCTATGTTATCTGTCCTTATCTGCCTTGAAATGCCTTAAAAGTCTAGTAAATATATTTTATACATAGATATAGAGATAGAAATTATCTCTCTCTTTTTCTCTTTCTTTCTATATATATATGATATAGCATATATAATTTATATAAAGAGAACCTGAACTGAAAATAATATATGTATTACACACATACACACACATACACACACATATCAATTTTACTTCTATCAATTTTAAAAGTATCAATTTTACTTCTATCATTTTGGTTGTTAATGGTGGTAAAATTATAAAACTGTATTTCGTTAGTAATCTATTATTAGGTTAGAGCTTCAAAATATAACCGTATATTATCTCTCGCAGATTCTGAGAGGTCAGAAAACTGATAAAGGCATAATTAGGTGAAGCAAGGTGATTCTGCCTCAGAGTCTCTGAAGAGGTGGATTTTACCTACTCAGTTCATTGGAAGTGAGTCAATAAGTGCAGCCCATAATCGGGATCATGCATACCAGGAGGCGAAATCACTGGAGTTATCGTGAAAGCTGGCTACTCCTCACTTTAAACTCAGGCTCCAAATACAATATGTACCCCTAATTCCTGTTTGTTGATTTGCTAAATACTTTTACTGAATATATTTGATTTTCTCACCAGAAGAATAAAGATAACTGTAGACAATGAAATCTATTAGAAAGTACCTGGGTGGTAGTCTAGATTCTGCTTCTTGTTCTGCCATTAAATTAATGCTGCAACTTTCAGAAGATTCTCTGCTGGTAACACAGATTTCTCATCAATTTATTCATTCAACAAAAACATACTAAGCACCTAATGTATTATTCCAGATGTTAGGATACAGCAGCTTAAATATTCCTTCTCTTATGGAGATTACCTTCTAGCTGACTTCAAATTAGTATGTAACTTTAAAAATTAGAGATTTGTTTTTATAAAGATGTGAAAGTCTATAGAAAAAGTCCTAATGGCCTGGACTAAGGCCAAGAATTAGGATGCAGATAATTTCCAAGTTACAAAGTACAGATCTGAAGATAATCATAAAACAAAATGTCTGGGATTCATTCAAATGGGACAGTTTTAGAGAATAAGCAGAATTTAGGGTAACCAACCAGAGCAAAGGGCTCGGGATTTGGGGATAATAGAGCCTGAAGCAACTCACCGAGTTTTACCAAGTAATCATAGGTAATTTTTATTGGGAATTTTAAATTAAGCCATGTTTGGAAAGGGAGTTATTAAAGAAGCAATTCCAGCTTGATCAACCTACTAAGACTATACTCTAGCTAATTGTACAGCAATATATTTCCCAGTATGCATGGCAGGAGACTCTAAGATAATGCTATGTAATCACAAGGTTTTAGAAAACATATCAACTCAGAGTCTAACACTTGTCCATATAATTTTTCTGTACTGATTAACTAGAGGGATTCAGTAGAGATGTATCTCACTGGACCTAATATACAAGTAGCAATATTGCAAAAATTTAAAGCATATGAGGCAGGAATACTCTTCAGGGCACAGA
Source organism: Spilogale gracilis (assembly GCA_004023965.1). Classification (NCBI taxonomy): domain Eukaryota; kingdom Metazoa; phylum Chordata; class Mammalia; order Carnivora; family Mephitidae; genus Spilogale; species Spilogale gracilis. Next base: position 31,802 of record PITA01014516.1, on the reverse strand, counting down.
GATTTTCAGCGTATTTTATGAATTTCTCTCACAGGAGAGTGCTTTGTTGATCTTTTTTTTTTTTTCTTTGAAAGGAGAGGGGAAGATTAAAGAATCCCTAAATTGTATTGCATAGTGAGTATGTGCAATGTGCAGGGTCTTTGTGAGTAAGTGTAGGAAGAGTGGCTCTTATTTATGTAGAAAAGTGTTCTATGTAATAACTGTTTTTAGTAGAGCTCTTCTGAATTTCTCAATTAAATGCTTCATTTTAACATCAAAAAATGGCGATTAGGGGTTGGATTTGCTTCTGAAATTTGGCTACAAAAGAACACTAAATTAATCTTTATTGCTGAGTGTACAGAGAGTGCAGGAAAATGGGAATCTGGGAGATGGTACCAAAGTATCCAAGGGCTTGCAGTTCTTGGGAATGTCCTGCTGTCTCTACAGTCTGCAATCCAATTAAGCCCAGATGGTGAGCAGGGTCCAGTCTTTTGGAGCTTAAGTAATGAAGTCTCCTGAAATGCAATAAAAGGGAAGGGTTCATCATACTGAGCCCCTAGAAATTAGGGATTTTTTGAGGGTATAGTGGAAGTAGTCCCAGGATTGCTGAGCTGAAGTGGATGTTACTATCTAAACTTAAAAGCTAAATAGACATTTGAACATAGATTCTTGTAATATGGGGTTAGGTAATTGCAGTATTTAAACCAAAAGGGAAAAACATAGAAATAGAACATAAATAGGATAAGAAACTAAAGATAGAGGTTCTCGAAACTTTTCCCTAGCATACCCAGATACATATAGAGCACATAAGACAACTTAGACAGTGTGATCTTCAGGTAATGATAGTTGTAAAAATCATTTTGTTGTTGTTGTTTTTAAGTTGCTTTCTCATTATGGGTAGGCCAAGTACATTGATAAACACTTTTTTTTGGAAATTTTTTAGTTATACAAGTATTCCTTGCAAGGATTCTCCTAATACTACATGTGTACTAGTTAAAATGAGAAGAAATTAATAGGGTAGCGTCCTTGGTTGTGTTATTGTGAAATGTTTAGGGCAAAAATGAAATAAATTGGGCTTAAAATGTAAATATTTGATTATTTAATACTTGCATTATGAATTAAAGAAAAATAATTCCTAGGAATTAGCATTGATATCTTTAATTTTTCTGAGGTGGTATTAGTACATTGAGTAAAGAAAGGACAATTTTTAAACTGCTCATCCACTGATACCAAAGGATATATGACAGAAGTTGAAATAAATAAGCAAGGAAGTAGCTATTGCTGTAGCTTCCATTACCTTCTACTCACTATTCACTACTGACCTCTAACTACTAACAAATGTCCGTATTTTTCCCCCATTCTCTCCTATGTGCTTCAGATTCTATTATATACTAGCCATCTACCATCTGCTTTTGGAATTCTCATTAATATAGGTACCTGAAATCAGTGTCTCCTCAAATGCCATCAGAAATGTCTATTGTTTCTTTAAGAGATCAGAATTTTGCAGTATTCTGCAGTGCTTGATATGTCTTGACAGTGGTGTTTGTTTATGGGAGGACATACTGCAGAGTGGTCTCTAAAGCTTGATAGCCTAGGCTTGCTTCTTAGCGCTAAGATTTCCTCCCATACTTGTTGCTAATATATTTTTTAACTTTTCAAGTAAAATATAAGTTCCAAAAGACTGAAGTAAGTCAAAATAAAACCACAGAAATGGAAACACTGGCTCATATGTATTAGGCATTCAACAAGTATTAAATGAATGAGTGAATGGAATTCAAGTGTCTCTAACCTGTTAAGATATATTCAGTGGAACTTCTTACTTTCTCCCTAAAAGTTAAAAAAAAAAAGTCCCTTAATATTTTCAGCTATAAATTATAAGTAATCTAGTAGAGACTACTGTACCTGTCATATGACGACTGATAGTTTGGACATGAGAAACTTCAACGGTTTCATGATTTGGACATATGATCCTAATCAGCCTAACTAGATTAGGAATGTTGTTGAAGGTTCATACTTCAGTGATATGAATACAGTTTGAAGCTATTAAAGAATAGAAAATGTTCATTTTATTATTCCAAATGATTGTGTCATCACAATATGATGTATTTAAAAATCCTTTCCCTGCTGATTTGAAATTCAAATCTATAAAAAAATCATAATATATCTAGAACTCACTATACTCACAATTCTATTCCATTGCTTAGTTCTCTGCTCCATGTGCCGGAACCATATCATTTTGATTATTATATCTTTGTAATTATTTTAGTATCTTGTGGAATAAGTTTCTTTAGATTCTACCTCTTTTTTTGCTAAAAATGATCATATCTTAAGGTTTATTCTTCCAAATGAATGTGAAGCTATTTTCAAGTTTCATAAAATAAATAATATTGTACTAGAATTAAATTTAATTATAGTTTATATTAGTTTGCACAAAATTGACATCTTATTTGATATTGGGTTTTTCATTAAGTAATTGGTCAGTTCCAATTTTGTGTTTCTTAAAAAATAGTTTTTATACTTTATACTGGTGATTCAAGCTACTTGTTAGTTTTTATGATATTGTTCATTAGAATCATTGTTATTATGAATTGGTTATTTTTTATTGCATTTTTCTATAGGATAATTTTGATATACAGGAAAACCATAGTTTTCATACTTTTTTTTTGTAATACCTATTTTCCTTTATGTTAGGTGGTATAATTGTTTTAAGTTGATGTCCCCAGCATTCAAATAAACTATTGTATCATCTTCACGTTATAAGCATTTTTTCCATTTCTTACCTAAATTGTAGCTTTAAACTCTTCATGGTTTATTATGTTGTCTAAAATCTGTAGTTATGAATTACAGTGATAATAGTGAGCATATTTAAGTGGCATGTTGTATATTTAAATGAAGCATTTATATTTAAATAGAATATTCACCAAGTTTTGATTTTAAATATTTTTAGACAAGTTCACATTTTTCAGAAATACATTTTTAAATTTATCTTATCAACATGGCAAGTCATATTAATAGAATTTTTCATACCGTTGAGTCATCCTTTGATATTCTTTCTTCTGTGGTGCCTCTCCACGTAATAGACGATATAGCCTCCCACGCTGCTTGAGGGCTTATCTTCATCACAAATACTTGGGTAAAAAAGTTCTTGTTTTATTTCCACTCAGACATTGGTCCATACTTTAGTATATTTCTCCCCTGCCTCTAACTTGTAAGCAGTTGTCTTACCTTTCCTAGTTCTTTCTCTTCTTCCTACAAGTGCTCAAGAAAGAAATACAGATCTTTTTTTTAAATTTATTTACTCAAAACCTTGCCAAAAAAAACCCCAAAACAACAACAAATGCTGTCATGCATAACACTCTCTTAAAGATTTCAAATTAAATCAGAATTTGCTTTTGTTTTCAGAAATGATCTGCCATGGTAATTTTTTTTAATAGTTATGTGTCCTCTTAGACTGCTTACTATCATTACTAAACTGATAACACCTGTATCCTACTATTTATTTATTTTTCATTTTGTCACATTGATAATGCTATGTAGTAGGCATATTTTGCTAATAATTTTGTGATGGTCTTTAAAAATATATGAATAACAAATAAGTTTATAAGGCAGTTTTTTGTTTTTCAGTACTAACTTTAAAATGTGAAAGCCAGGTTAATAGTGGTCTCATACAATAATTTTGAAAAATTTTATATTGTTCTCTATGAGCTTGAAAGTTTTATATTAAATAAGAAAATTCTCTTTCTTATGTGTTTACTAGAGTCAATTCTTCAAGCTACATGATCTGACACCTTGGGTTACTACTCTTTAGCAAATTTCTGTAATTATTATTTAATTCACATCTGACCCTATTCCACTTTAGTTTTTCCCAAATATCTTTCTTTTTACTGCAAGTATGCTTGGTATCCTCTTAGGTGTTCTATCTACCTATCTGTCTGTCATTATCTATCATTTATTTACTTTCCAGTTATACAGTTTCTCCTTCAAATTAGATTAGGCAATTCTGTTTCATCACCTTCAATATTACTATCTATTATTTTATTATACAACTTCGTGATTTTAAAAAATTCAATTGTTTTCCTTTTGGTTAGAGTATATTTTAGAGAACCCTATGTATCAACACTCTTTCCCTTCACCACTGGGAAGATACATGGGTAGTTTATACTTTTCAGTGGAGCGTATTATTCATGTATCACTCATACAACACATATTGTTCATGTGCATCTTCACATTATTTAGATTACATACAATTTTACATAAAGTAATTAACATTTCAATGATAAATGCAATACATGCATTTATAATAAGCAACTAATATATACTTATATATTAAACAATATATAAAATGATTTATGTTAAGCTACACACACACATACACACACACACAAATACACCTGCAGTTCATTGCCTTGGACTCCCCTACAACTTACCTATGTCAATCACAGTGACATTATTTTTATATACTTTGAGAGACCACTTTTTACATATTACTAGCGATGATACAAATTTTATTGTATTCATAAGTACCTTTTCATAATAGTGTTGATATATCAGTTACATTTGGGAAAAATAGAGTCTTTGCATTCATAATTAATCATTTCTTTTTAGCACTGTGGTATTGCCTTTACTTTATCCACTGTGTGTCAAGTCTTAACTTGCTTTATATAACAATAAATATATGCTATTTTGAAATGTGAGCTCCTGGATGTTCACAAAAATGTGTAGTTACCTAATGTAAACTACAGTTGGGTGTGCTATATGAAATTTCCCTTAGTTGCCCTGAAAGTTATCAACATTTGATTTCTTGTGAACTGAAACATGAAATGTAGGATGTGCTTAGCTACTGGATATTCAGTGTTTTCATAGATTGTATGTATAACTGAGAATAGAGTTTAGACCACTTTTCATACAGAAAAGCATTTTCTCAGCTACATAGGGATTCAGTATGGAAAGACATAAAAAGCCTTCCAGGCACAAATTACTAGAACCTGTTTGGTCAGCAAAGGTGTTATACAGTCTCATGAAAATGAACTCTACCAAAAAATGCCTTGTACTTTCCTGCTTCAGAGTTACCTGAAAACACGGCCTGGCCAGAACTGCAATCACCATGGATACTTAAGAGTCCTATTCTGTTTGTTTGTCTGTTTTAATATTTATGTAAGTGCATATATGTTCAGTACATAAAATAACATTTTGAGCAATTCTGAGATTATCAAAAATGATTTAGACTACGGTATAGTTATTTGAATAAGTGGAAGCTTCCCATGATACTTTTTTTTATTATGTTTGGTTAGCCACTGTATAGTATATTATTAGTTTTTGATATAGTGTTCAATTATTCATTAGTTAAGTAAAACACCCAGTGCTCATCACAGTACATGCCCTTGCTTAATGCCCATCACCTTATTACCCCCGCCCCCCACCCTTTACCCCTCTGAAACCCCTAGATTGTCACTCGGGGTCCATAGTCCTATTTTTAAGTATAATTGATAATACAATGGAAATATTTTAGAAGAGCATTTTATAGTAGAAGAGTCTAAAGTTACACCATTCATAAGGATTTGGTTAGAGAAATTGCTTTATTGACTACATGATGCTTTCAACAAATTAGACTTGGGTTCCAAGTGAATGTATTGCTTAGCAAAAATATTCATATACATCCTTACTAAGTATTCATTGCCTGGATTAATTCCATCGTAATTATTTTTTTCTTTTTCTTTTTTTTTTTAAAGATTTTATTTATTTATTTGATAGAAAGAGATCACAACTAGGCAGAGAGGAGAAAGCAGGCTCCCTGCTGAGCAGAGAGCCCATGCAGGCCTTGATCCCAGGACCCTGAGATCATGACCTGCACTGCAGGCAGAGGCTTAACCCACTGAGCCACTCAGGCACCTTATTTTTTTCTTACTAATCATTTGCTTCAAATGATATTTTTTTCAAAATATTTTGCAAGCCTCTACAAGATATTGACTAAGTTAATAGAAATACATGAAAGAGCTAATTTAGTCAACCTTAACTGTCGCCTTTGCAACAATCTTTTTTTTTTTTTTAAGATTTTATTTATTTATTTGACAGAGAGAGAGATCACAAATGGGCAGAGAGGCAGGCAGAGAAAGAGAGGGAAGCAGGCTCTCTGCTCAGCAGGGAGCAGAGATGTGGCCTCCATCCCAGGACCCTGGTATCATGACCTGAGCTGAAGGCAGAGGTTTAACCCTCTGAGCCACCCAGGTGCCCACCTTTGCACCAATCTTTGACTTAAAAGAAATTCTTTCAAAGACGCTGAAAAGCCAAATGAAAGAAATAGTCATGAGCATTTGGCTTCAAAGATAGGGAAGAAACTTGTCCTAAACGAGTTGTTTAAATATCTGCCAAACGTGCTATTTTGTGAGGGAGCTAAAAGACGAGTGATTGAACACTTATAGTACAATATGGATTAGAAGACACAAAATTCTAGTTCTGGTCCCAACCTCATTACATACCAACACACGGTTTACCTATAAAATGAGACTTACTTACTTTTTTATCAGATAACTGGGTTGTCATATGTGAGATACAGGTTAAACTGTTTTATAATTCCAGGTAAATAATTGGTACTATATTTAATGAAAGTAGCAATATTAGATAAATTTTGTCTATTACTTGTTATGTGCCAGGTACCTTTACATATGAGCTCATTTAATCCTTACAACAACCTTATGATGAATATTTTTTTTATTATTTTTTGACATTGAGGAAAATGAATCTTAAGAGTGGTTAGGTCACTGTCCCAGGCTCATACACCCAAAGGTGGTAGGGCTAGTACCTGATATGCAGATGTGTCATTATGCTAGACTGTTTCCATCATTTTAATTAATAATAAATAGGGGAAGTAGACTTAATGTATGTCTAAATTTTGTCCTGGATCCAATATTCTGTGTTTCTAATATATTTCTCAGAGAGAGAGGAGGAAGCAATTTGAACCTCATGTAAATTTAGAGGAGCTTATAAATACTTAGCAATATTCCAGGAATATCCCTCTCATAGTCCAAAATATAGACAAAGGCACAAAAAGATAACTAGAAAAAAAGAGGAAAAGAGAAGAGATATTGCTCAGAGAATTTTGAAAAAAAAAAAAGGCTGTTGACTTAAACAACAGAGTCAGGGATTAACAGCATTGCCTGAAGAAAAGAAGCAAATGATTTCAGGTGACATATGAGTTAATTAAAAGGAAAGTATTCCAAATGATTGTGATTTCCTAGTGAACGATCTCTGAAAGTCCAGTGTCAAAATATACTATGCATATTAGCACCATGATATATCGAACTTCACAAGTCTTCATGTTAAGAATAATAAAATCCTGCTTTACAGTTCATAGGACTTTACAACTTTATTTATCATTTGTAAGAATTTTACCTCATTAAGTTTATTCTTAAGTTTTTCTAGGAATCTAGTTGTTATAAATGAAATTTGACTAAGGGTTAAGGGCAAGTATCTTATTTCTACTGAACAATCACTACGTACTAGGTACCCTGGAGTCCACACACCTTATCTAAGATTCACAGCAGCTCCAAATGTAGATATTATTATCATCATTTCACTCTTACTGTTGAGGCTCAAAGAGGTTTAATAGAATACAAGAGAAAAAGCTAATATGTTTCTGAACCAGTACTTGAATCTATCAAAACTATCATCTATCTTAAAGTAAAATATTTACTCATTTGGAAAAGGTCATCATTGCCTCTCTCATTCCCACCAAAAGCACATTACGAAGCCATTATTCAGGGCGTGGAATGAGAATATAATCCAAGTGTACCACAGAGATTAGTGTTTTAGTTAAACTGAAGTAACATAATGTTTAAGTTACCGCAGGTTCTTCTGCCTTTTCCACTCTCTGTCTTTGGTATTCACATTACACCTAAGTAACAGGTACTGAAGGCCAGGTTGCCCACCTTTAAAAATCTGAGGTCCTCCACTTTATTGCGATATTGGGAAAATTACTCAATAGACCTTGCCTCAACTTTCTTATCTCTAAAATGGAAAGAAAAAAGAACCATACTGGCTTAGGATTTTATAAGGAGTAAATAATTTAAGGATAAGCCAAAACTGTGCTTGACACATTTGAGCTCAAAAAGAGAAAGTTGTCATTATAATAATAATTATTATTACCACTATCTTTAGATAATACTCCCAGTAAGGTTGAACTTCTAATATTTTTTTTTGATTTTTTTTTGTTTTTTTTGGTTTTTTTTTGTTGTTTTTTTTGAACTTCTAATATTAACAATAACCCTAGTAACACTGTCCATATATTTAATGAAAAATAGATATGTAGAAGTGTTAAGTAAAATTATTAGATTCTATAAAATGTGAAATAGTTTTATTATTTTTATGGGGTCCAAGTCTTATTAAATTCAGCAATCCATGGTGTTAATAAGCACAATAAATTTCTGATGTTTCACTCTCAGAGCTTTATAGGAAAATTGCATTCAATTGGAATTCCATCTATTTAACTCATATGCTTCCTGAAAATTTTTTCTCTGTAGTTATTATTACCACTTCTTGAAATCTTATCCTCAGCTAATAATACCAAAGATGAGGAGGAGGATGATGAAGATAAAGATAAGGATGATAGCAATGATAGATCTCGCTTTGTGCCAGGCAGAAGAGACTTTTTATTTCAGGGAGAACAAAACCTAGTATCATAATTATTATCTTTTTTGCTGGTAAAACTAGGTTTCAAGTTGAATGTCTGTATCCCATTACTCTTATATATTAAAAGATAGTTCCCCAAGTTTATTTTCCTATTGAGGTTTAGTTGAGAGACCAAAACTCAGGTAACCAAGTCTAGAGAGCAATGGCAAAGCAATTCTTTTTGTTCTTTCTGTTCCTCCTTTTCGATCTTCAAGCTAGAGGTAACCTACTTCAATTTATTGCTCTGGGTCTCTTTATGAACTTTATTAATCACATCCACATTCTCTAGGATATAGTAAAAGACGGAACTTTATATTTTCTAAAGTTTAACCTTTTATTAAAAACATCCTTGATTAATAAGGGGCTCCTGGATGGCTCAGTCGGTTAAGCATCTGCCTTCAGATCAGGTCATGATCTCATGGTGCTGGGATGGAGGGCAGTATCTGGCTCCGTGCTCAGCGGCGACCCTGCTTCTCCCTCTCCTCCTCCCCTCGCTTATGCTCTCTCACTCTCTCTCTGCCAAATAAATAAAACCTTCCAAAAAATTTTAGAAAAATTAAAATTAAAAAAATAAAATCATCCTTGATTAATAAAAATTTAGGGTCATTTTGTGATTTAGAAGTTTCTGGAAATGTCTGAAATTATGCTTCAATCCCATGAAGTGTCCATTTGCATGACCTAAGGGGAGTAAGGGGAGGGAGAATAAAACATTCAGGTACCATCCAAGTTTACTAAAGAAGGACTAAAAGAAGACCTGAATAATAAATATCTTTTAATCATAATCCTTTCCCAGTATATCTCCTAGCCTGAAAATAGGAGCTTTCCATGAAGTGCAAATCAAATTGAAAACTCTATTTCACTATGGAATGTGATTGTATATTCATGCAACACTTGATTGTAAATAATCAACAGCTAGCTTAATCACAGAGGGTAAAATAAGGGAATGATACATAGTCAGGAAACATAGCTAGACCCTGTGAGGGACTGGACACGGGATTTGCATGTGAACTGAGTTTATTATCACATTATTTCCAGTGATATCTTATTTCTTATCTCTCACATTATTCTGAATGTTTTATTTTTTCTCATTCTTGAAGACTATTTACTTATTTATTGAAGTATAACTAATATACAGTATTGTATTAGTTTCAGGTGTACAATATAATGATTCAACACTTCTTTGTATTACTTTGTGCTCATCGTGATAAGTGTACTCTTAAACCCCATCACCTATTTCACACATTCCCCACAAAACTCCACTATGGTGACCACTGGCTTGTTCTCCATATGCAAGAGTACGGGGGTTTATTTGTCTCTTTTTTCTTTGTTCATTTATTTTGTTTCTAAAATTCCACATATGAAGTAAAGTCATATGGTTAGACCTTTTATTTTAAATGTCTCTGTGCAGGGCGCCTCAGTGGTTCAGTCCTTGGGCATCCAACTCTTGACTTCAGCTCAGATCATGATCTCGGGGGTCATGAAATCGAGCCCCATGGTGGGCTACACACTGGGTATGGAACCTGCTTAACATTCTCTCTCTCTCTCTACCTCTCCCCCGACCAATAAATGAATGAATGAATGAATGGATGAATGAATAAATAAATAAATAAATAAATGTATGTCTCTGTGCATATTAGTAAAACTGACCACAGCCCCAACTTTCCGTAATTTCATACCTGACTTTGTAACTGAGAGGTTTTTCCAATTCTCTATCCTATTACCTCACTTTGTCTTCATGATCATATAACCACCTCACATATTACTTAATTTTTTTAGTCTTTCTCTCACCTTCACCAGATTAGAAGCTCCAAGTGAGTATATACATTCTTTTCCCCAGAATCTAGTATAATGCCTGTCAAAAGTAAATATCTAAAACATATATTATATATATACAATATATATAATATAATTTATATATATTCAATGAACAAATCCTGAATCAATTTAAGAGTTCAATCACACACACACAAATAACTGACCTGTAAACAACTAAATACATGCATAATAAGTGAGCATATGTGTGTGTGTGTGTGTGTAAATGAGAGAGAGAGAGAGAGAGAGAGAGAGAGAGAGAGAGGGAGAGGAGAGAGCATGTAAGAGGCTGAGAATACAGATGCCTCAAAGTAGGTGTTGTTAACAAAGGAATTATCTGGATGCCTTTCCTCCTTTGCCTTTTCAGGCTCAAAAGGATCGTTATCACAGATCATAATCAGCTCCTTCTCTGTAAATTAAGATTCTACCCTCCCTTCACTCCTCGAAGAGTATCAAAGGGAAATGAAGAGTGTTTAGCTAAGCCAAATCTCGCTCAGTGATTTCTCTCTCCATATATAATTTAACAATTACTTACCACATACCAAACATGAAGCTAAATGTTTTACATATATTATCCTATTCTATGTAATGTACACATCAATTTTATGACATGAATGCTATTATTATCAGCCCCATTTTATAAATGAAGAAACTGATTGAGAGGGATTTGGCACATTGGTGACTATGATCCTGCTTAAAAATGATGGAGGGTTCTCATTTGGGCAGTCCAAGTCTAACGTTGTGCTCTTACCTAGGATGCTGCTGTCTTATTTACCATCAGAAAATTTTAAGCTGCTGGTTAAGTGCCAATTGATTTCAGTAAGATTCTTACCATTTCATGGACCTGAATTTGGTCCTGTATCCTATATTTCATCCTGTATTCCACATCTAACTACCACATATCTATCCTATTCCCATCTCAGTGTCATTTTTATATGAAAACCTGTGTGCAATTCATGCTAAGTGCTCCCCCACAGAACTCATATCTCCCAAAATAAACACAAAAAGCTAGTTTGTTGATATTTCTATCTACCTCCTAAAGGACATTGTCCTCTTCTAAATTAAATAGAGTAGAATTCCTTAATTTTCCTGTAAAATAATTCATGTTATTTTCCTTCTTGTTTGCCTTTTTATTTTCTCAAGTTTTACTGTCTTACACTGAATGTTTTAAACTTAATTCTTATAAACAATGAAATTTTTTGTCATCTGATTGAATCCTCTGTAATTTATGAGTGCTGCAATGATAATATAACGGTTAAAAAAAAAAAAACTTTTCCCATCCATTATTCCTTTTCTCTGCTTGTTTCTTTTGTAGATTACTGAATTTCTAAGTGGTCTCTGTACCCACTTACTCCTTTTTTTGGTAAGCACTTAGGATATTAAAATCTCAGGATTCAGAATTAGGGCTGTGTTTAAATTTTTACCACCAATTGTTAGCTTAATGAGTCTTTTAATCTCCCCAAATGACAGTGATACTGCATTCCTCAGAGCTGTTGTGTAGAATAAAAAAAGATAACTAATTTAGCCATGCCTTCTGCTCTTCGAGCTTTCTGGAATGGTTTTTTGTAATTTTCTGTGACAACAGCTTTCACCTTAGTAGGATCAGCACATTTTCCTAGATGCCCCTTTCTTACCACACTGTTCATTATTTCCTGCCTTGGGTGGCCTATTTTATTTAGATATAAAGACAATAGTGTTGCAAAATATTTATAGCCCATTGCAGGTTGGAAATACATATATAATATATATATTTCACATATATATATACATATATATATGTATATATATGTATATATATATATTTCAGCTTCAGTATTCATTACCTTAAGTTTGTTAACAGTGAGTCAGCAGGTAAAATGTGACTCTGTGGGGATATGATACAGCTAAGTACTATAGAGACTGAGGAACCACTAGGGAACCAGAGAGTTTCAATTCATGATACTTGTATTAGCTCAAGTGTCATCTTGAGCAAGTTACTTAATCTCCATATGACTTAACTTCCTCATATATAATAAAAGAATAAAAATATCTACTTCACAGAGTTTATTGTGAATGTTAAATGAAAAATAATTATGTGAAGGGCTCAATTAGTTATTATTATCTTAACCCTAATAGAGTTCCTCCACAGCCCTTTGGTCACTCTGGATTTGGCTACTTACAATACCCTAAAATCACTTTCTTGGTGACTTTGCCTCTTTGTTTTGGTTTTTGCAGTTTGGGTGTGTCCACAAGAGATGTAGGAGTCCTTGTAATGCAGTGATTGATATGGAAAGCCCAGGAGTCAGACCGCCTTGATTTGCACTATCACTTCTTAACTGAGTGATCTTGAATAAGTTGTCTCTCTGAGCCTTGTCTTCTTCAGGGATAAAATGGGCATATTGACTGCCTGTATCTGTCTCATGGGGTTATTGATCAGATGAGATAATGCATGTAAAGTACTTAGCACAGTGCCTAACAGTAAATAGTAGTCATTGATGCTATTTCTGTTGTTGTTATAATAATTTTTTAAAAAGAAAAAAGATTTTTTTGGAAATAGAGAGTGGTCACAATTAGATACCACTCTGAAGTCATATGTGATACCCCTCCTGCAGGAAAAAAAAAATCCGACCTTATATTTTACAGTACCTCGAATGTTATTTTTCTTGTCATATTCCAAGAATTCCACTAGCTAGATATTCTTTTGAATAATAGGTCTTCTCAAATGAAATATCTTTCTGAATTGAGAGATTTTTTGGTATTCCATATTCATATGAATTAATTTAACCAGCTTTCTTTCCTTTTGAATGTAGTTGAGTTCAGTTTCACTGAGAAATGGCACTCTTCATTGGAGGAGTGGATGGGTCAGAATTTCTGGGTCATGCATTACTCTGGTGTACATGCATCAGTCAACACCCTGTAGGTTTATGGTATAGGAACTATAGCATTTAACCTCTTTCTGTTTCCATATTACATGTCCTCAATAGTTTCCTTCAAAGGTATATAACACAAGTCCCAGACGAGGTTTCATGAAAATATAAACTAAAGAGCTTAATAGCCAGCTATGCAGAATTAAAATGTCATAGAAATAATTCTTTCACCAAAAAAATGTAACACAGTTAAATTTCTAACTTCATAAGCCAAACTCTTATTCTAATAAAATGATCTTCTTTAATTAGAAAATGGGCCTATTTTTTTAATTGAGCATGTTAATTTATTTTTGCATCATGGTGTAAGTAAGTGGTCTGGTTTCATTCTTTTGTATGTTACCTGTCCAGTTTTCCCAACACCATTTGTTGAAGAGACTATCTTTTTCCCATTGCATATTCTTTCCCTCCTTGTCAAAGATTAATTGGCCATATCATTGTGGGTTTATCTCTGGGATTTCTAGTGTGTTCCACTGATCTTTGTGTGTTATTTTGTTCCAGTAACATACTGCTGTGATTACTATAGCTTTGTAATATAATTTAAGTTCAGAATTGTAATGCCTCCAACTTTGCTTTTCTTTTTCAAGATTGCTTTGACTATACAAGGTCTTCTGTGGTTGCTCACAAATTTTACGATTGTTCTAGCTCTGTGAAAAATGTTGTCGGTATTTTGAAGGGGAATTGCCTTAAATGTGCAGATTGCTTTGGGTAGTATAGCCATTTTAACAATATTTGTTTTTCCAAACCATCAACATGGATAATCTTTCCATTTCTGTGTGTTGTATTCAATTTCTTTCATCGGTGTTTTATAGTTTTCAGAGTACAGATCTTTCATATCTTTGGTTAGGTTTATTATTGCTTTCTTTTATTCTTGGGGGACATTCAAGGTTCAATCATTATTCCATTGTTTTTGTTTTGTGTCATTGCTATTGTCATTGACTCGTACTTTATAAAAAAAATTTAAAGCAGTTATCATCACACATATTAGGTAATCTATGCCCTTTTTTTTTGCCCCGGCCCATACTTATTTGTGAATATTGTTTTTTTCTTAGTCACAGGCATGTATTTTAATCAGTTATGATCAGTATCCTGCCCAGACCTTTGCTGTAGTGATGTTTATGTAATTCACACCAGGCTATTAAAGTTCCTGGTCATAGAATTTTAGAACTGGAACTAAGGGAAATGAAATGTTTAATTCTCTGCGGCAAAACTGGGAATATGTAAAGCCATGCTTACAGCCTGAAGATGAAATCTTTGGTCAGGGAATTAAATTAACATTGAGATATGTGGACAAATGAGCAACACATTTATAGAGTCTTAATTGTGTTTTCCCATGGTTTTATCAACCGTGGAAGCTCATCTATCCCCTGTCAAATTTTATGTTTCTTGGTATTGCCTGAAGTGGTTCAGATTGGATTTCTGTGTCCTGCAATCAAAAGAGAGCCCTGGACTTTATCCTTATACAACTAAATGTATCATTTTATAGTTATCTATACTACAGGCATTAATTATTCCTGTTGTTCAACTGGGAAAGCTAAGAAAGAGGAAATGTCAATGACTACCTCGCTGTCAGCCAAAGAGTGAGATATAAGACTCTGGAATTCTATTTTGAGATAAAAGCTTGTGGTAAAGAATGAAAAATAGAGCAGAAAAGCAGAAGTTCAGAAAGATGTATTTTTAGATTTGTCTTGTTTCTGTGCTTTCTGGCCAGCAAACTGCTTACTTTTTGCTGTTTGTAACCCACTTACTGGCATAAACCCTAATTAAGAGTGTAGCTCTTCTATTTCTGTGCTTCATTAAAGGTCATGGTTAATTGAAATTGTGACAGCTTATCACAGTTCTGATTTAACTCCAAATGATAGAGCACACCAAATTACAACCGTTTCTGGAATTCACTAAGGATAGTGGTTAATTTTATTTCCTTGACCAGTACTTTGATTACGATTGCTTTAGTCAAGGTTTTTCCACAAAACACTGTGGCTTTATTTTTATATAATACTTTAATGGAGAATTAAAGACATACCATGTATTAGTAGCCTGAACAGTTGAACAACTCCAAAGTAATGATTTGTTATAAATAATTGTAGGGTTTACATAGAATAATGGGCATTTTATATGCTCAGAATTGGCTGGTGTTGCAAACATTCTTTTCCCTTTCTGGCGTACATAGCTGGTGAGGTGGTAACAAGCAAATGTTATCCAAATCCAAATCGCCAAAGTAAAACCTTGAGCTTAACAACCTCAGGGACACCCAACTGATATAGCTCTTAAATTCAGCAGAGTGAAAACCTGAATGGTCATTGAATCAGTCATGAAAGGTTGTGCTTTGGTAAGGGAAATCCAGAACTCTCAATGACTTAAAATAATAAGGATTTATTTTTCACACATGTTACAGGAGGGATAACACATTATCAGAATAACAAAATACCACATTGGAGTGTAATACCAAAGGCTGTAAAGGATGCAGGAAAGGAAAACCTCATATTCTAACCTCAGGAGTATCAGTAGTTACAGTCATTTGAGGAAAACAATCTGACATTATTTATTGAAATTAAGTGTGCGTTTGCTCTGTGGTTCAGTAATTCTACTTCTAGGTGTATATCCCAGACAGTCTCTTAAGGCCTACAAGAATGCATACATAATTCTGAGTAATACAAAGGGAATGATATTACAGTATAATTCTCTTTATATAAATTAAATCATTTGTCTCACAAATATATATTTAACAAGTCTACACATATAATTAAGTACCTATATGAAACAAAAAGCATAGTTCTAGAACAGTGGGGAGGAAGAGTGTTGATGAAGGGTGAGAAGATTTAAGTATAAAATTCCCTATGTGAAACTAATAATTGGAGGGCGGGGTGTGCTATAAAGTAAGGAATATAATTTACCAAATTCTTTGACCCATCATCAAATCAGAAATTTTACAAATGGTCAAGGGTTCAAAATAATCTCTAAGGACATTTATTTTTATCCTAACCATCTTTGGTCCATTATGAGCAAATCTAAGGAGAAATTTGTTTTCAGGTATGGCCATCGCTGACTAATATATTTTCTGCACCTATAAGGCATCCATTCATCCATTTAATAATTAGCAACTTAACTCTTAATTTCTAGTAGTCACCAGGATGTTAATATGAATAAAATTGTTTACCCCTTGCAGAGATAATATAGCACAAGGAAAAACTAGAAAGTGTAATAATAGAAATAAAAAATTAGTAAACTGGGGTGTCTGGGTGGCTCAGTTGTTAAGCATCTGCCTTTGGCTCAGTTCATGAGCCCAGGGTCCTGGGATCAAGTCCCACATCAGGCTCCCTCCTTGGTGTGAAGCTTGTTTCTCTCTCTCCCTCTCCCCCAGCTTGTGTTACTTCTGTAGTTGTCTCTCTCTCTTTGTTACATATAAAATAAAATAATAAAATAAAATAGTTTAAAATATTTTAAAAATTAGTAAACTAAAATGTGATGTAATAAATGATAAAATAACAGATTAGGGTGGGGTGAGAGACAAATACAGACTAGAGTTTTGGAAAATTACACCAATAATTGCACTGACTATGTTTTTATACCTAAGTACATACCACCCACCTCCATTTCTTCTGGTTTAGACACTTATTCCTCCCTTCCTCCACCTACTTGTCCATCCATCAATCCAATCATATTAATGTAAGCCTATTATGCTGTTGCAAACAGTGTCCTGGGTCCTGATGTTTAATACCCAAAGTAGCCAAAGTCCATCCCTTAATGAAGCTTTAGTCTAGCCATTTTATCAGAATTTAGAGATGTCTGGTATCTTGGAATTGAAAACAAGGCAGCTGGACTCCCTATTTTTCTATAAATATAAGCCTGTTAAACATACATTAGAAGGCTGGGTAGCAGTAAGTATCTTGCCTCTGCTGCAAGGAAATATTTCTTGTAAGATACAGGTTTCATTACAAATCTGTAAAAATATCAGAGGAGGCAAATGTAAATGAAAATAACTTTCTTTTTTTTTTTTTTAAGATTTTATTTATTTGACAGAGAGTTAGAGAGGGAACACAATCAGGGGGAATGAGAGAGGGAGGAACAGGCTTCCCGCCAAACAGGGAGCACAATGCAGAGCTCAATCCAGGGATCCCCGGGATCATGACCTGAGCGGAAGCGAGATACTTAAGGACTGAGCCACCCAGGCGCCCCTGAAAATAACTTTCAATCAACATTTCCATCTTTCAGTTTCTTTAAAACTAACTAGCATTGAGAGAGTTTTGCTTGTGTAAGGTTTATTTGTAGATTCTAACAACAGATAAATTTTACTAAATAATTAATTGAGTCATTTCTTTGAAATTAAGGAAAGAGGTTTGATTTTTTAAAACCAGTTATCTGGTTATATTTAGAAGCTGTTAACAAAGAAAGAAATATAGATAAATAAATATTGACAAATGTTTGAAAGGATGATAAATTACCATTACAAAATAAAAGGAGGAATGCCCAGATTCTTAGTTTAGTCAAATGGAGATATTAATTGCTTCTTCTGCTGAGACTTTTTGAGACTGCTTTTAAGACTACTTTTATTTTTCTTAACAAAATATGCTATTAAAATCCTGTGTGTTCTTATTTCTATTTCCAAATAATTTCTTAAATAACACTTATGCTTTTTGTTTTAATACTCTTAGCTGTGGGAAACAAGGGAATGCATAAAATTTTTAAAATTCAACATAAACCCAATATAAATATTTTAAAATTTCAGTATACATTGTAGACTATAGGCTTCTGGCATTTTTTCCTTACATACACAAACATACACGCACACATACTTCATGTATGCATTGTACAGATTTTGAAACTTTCTTTTTTTATTTAATAATATATGAGTATTTTCCATGTTAAAAATTCATCTCCAAAGCATTATTTTTATTGAAGTTTAACTCACAGACAGTAAGATTCACAATGACATTTGACATTTTTTTAAAGATTTTTTTTTTATTTATTTGACAGAGAGAGATCACAAGTAGGCAGAGAGGCAGGCAGAGAGAGAGGAGGAAACAGGCTCCCTGCTGAGCAGAGAGCCCGATTTGGGCCTCGATCCGAGGACCCTGAGATCATGACCTGAGCCGAAAGCAGAGGCTTTAACCCACTGAGCCACCTAGGCGCCCTGATATTTTAAATATATATATATATATATATTATATATATTTAATATATATATTATATATATATTATATATATTTAATATATATATTATATATATATTATATATATATATATATATACAGACCCACACACACGTGACACTTCCATTGATGGTATATATATACTCATAACTAACAACCAAACAAAATTTAAAAAAAAAACCCACTTCATCTCCACCAACTTGCCTTCTGCCACTTAGCAATCACTATCACCAACCATTTCATCTATTCCTCATGTTTGGCAAGCACTGATCTGGTGTCTATCACTATTACTTTTATCTATTCTAGAAGTTAATATAAATTGGATCATGAAATATTTATTCTTTTGCACCCAGCTTTTTTCATTTAGCATGATGCTTAAGACTTTCAGCTATGTTTGCTACATGTATCAGTAGTTCATTAGTTTTTATTGCTGAGCAGTATTTCATTATCTGAATATATCACAATTTGTAGTCCATTTGGCTTGTTTCCAATTTTTGCTGTGAATATTTGGGATACTTTACAAACATTTCATTCTTTTATGAATATACCCCCAAATTATTTATTTTTCTATTTTAATCTTTCCCTATCAACACCAGTTCTGGTATAGATGGACATGTTTTTATCTAAATAATTTTACACATACTTGATTATTTACTAAAAATAAATTCATTGAATTTTAATTGCTTTATCAAAAATTTTCATATATAAAGACAAAAGTTACATCAAAATTATTGTAGAGTTTCAAAAATTTTCCCTCATTTTTGCACAAGTAGAAAATAACTGAATGGCATAATTCCTTTTGTTCCTTCCCCCTCTGTTAGGAACAGAGTGTGGAAATGCTGTTTGCGGGGCAAGGTGAAGGGGTGTTTCAGGGGTACAGGTCTGTGATTCATCAATCTTACATAATTCACAGCACTCACGATAGCACGCACCCTCTCCAATGTCCATAGCCCAGCCACCCCATCCCTGTGACCCCACTCCATACCAGCAACCATCAGTTTGTTTCCTAAGATTAAGAGTCTCTTATGATTTGTCTCCCTCTCTGGTTTCATTTTGTTTCATTTTTTCTTCCTTTCCCATATGATCTTCTGTCTTGTTTCTCAAATTCCTCATATTTGAATTAATTTAATTACCACTATAATTGAATGTTCTTTTAACCTCTTTACATATATACACATATATTAACAACAGTTTATATTGCCTCTCAGTTATGTGCATATCTTTACATGTGTATGTGTGCGTGTGTATGTCTAAACTTTAAGAACCAAAGAATCAAAAATCCCTTGTGGTGGACAGCTGTCTTTTCTGGCTACTCATCACCTTTGGAACAAGTCCTTATTTCCTTTTGGTAACCTACTTCCACACTGTGTGCAGTCTACATGGATTGGTTATTAGGCCCAGCTTGCCTTGAATTAAGGAAAGATGGAACTGACTAGCATTTAGATACACACTCTCCTAGTTATTGTATCACAAATTAGAGACACAGTAAAAAGCAACCTCACTAAATCATTTCTGATGGAGCAGCAGCATGTCTACTACCAAGTCTCACTAATGTTAGTATTGCAAATATAGTGTTTATATTCAGCAGGTGCAACAGTGGTGTTTTTATAATACCAGTTTCTGTGGTCTCCTTTTTGTCATTGCTCATTGCAGTTTATCTCTATGCCTCATACTCAGGTCTACCCAGGGTTTCTTGGACCAAATATATTTTTTTTAATGAACATTGTTTTTATTTAAATTAACTCCATTATTACATTTCAGTTGCTTTAAGCTTAAAAACCTACAGGTAAGGTTTTAACTGACTCCATCAGTTAAACATCTGCTTTTGGCTCCCTTCATGATCTCTGAGTCCTGGGATTGAGCCCTGCATATGCATTTGTCTCCCTGCTCAGCAGGGAGTCTGCTTTTCCCTCTGCCCCTCCCCCAGTGCATATGCTCTCTCTCAAATAAATAAATAACATCTTAAAAAATAACCCACAGATAAATGTAGCCAATTTAAGTGTAGTTTCTTGGCTTTATAAATCAGTTTCTTTCCATTTCTATGATTGATTCTGACTCTTATAATTTTCTATTAGTTCTCTAATTATAGATAGTAATCCACTGTCCTACATATGTAGAAAATATTTTATCTAGGTCTGTCAATATTACAACTTGGTTCATTTTCTTAATTAGAATGTAAAATTTTATAACTATTTTCATATGTTTCTTCTCTATATGCAACTTTCTGTATTTTTTATATTTCTCTACTAGTTCGTTCTTAAATGTAAAAATAAATAAGATCATTGTTGGAGCAGTCTAGTTTTTCCTCTGTAGTCCTAACTTGTAGAACGATCTTTCTAGCTTTGTATAATTGTGCAGTTTCCTAGGAGAATCACTTCTCATGTATCTCTCCTCAGTGAATTATTGAAGTGCCTGATATTTATATGAATATTTTAAAAACTAAATTCATACTTTTACATTTTTAGCCTCATAACAGTTTCATGATATAGTTGAGGATAGCATTATTATATTAACTTTGCAAATGATACCTTAATAAACTGAAAAAAAACCCTGAAGTTCATATGATATTAAAATATCAGAATTTTAGGGGCGCCTGGGTGGCTCAGTTGGTTAAGCGACTGCCTTCGGCTCAGGTCATGATCCCGGAGACCAGGGATCGAGTCCCACATTGGGCCCCCTGCTCGGCAGGAAGCCTGTTTCTCCCTCTCTCACTCCCCCTGCTTGTGTTCCTTCTCTGGCTGTGTTTCTCTCTGTCAAATAAATAAAATCTTAAAAAAAAATCAGAATTTTAATTTTTAATAATGTTATTCTTTCTTTTAAATTTCTTAAAGGCAGAAATCATATGTATTTTACTTAAATCTTAAAATTATTATAAAACTATCACAGGATAACCACCTTCATTTATTTCTTCTAACACTTCCCTATACTTTTAGAGAAGATGTGGTCAGGTATCTTAAAGTGGTATTTTTTTTCCTTTTTCTTCTTCTTCCCCTCCTTCTCCTCCACCTCCTCACCCTCCTCCTTTTTTTCTTCTTCTTTTTCTTTTGTTTGTTTGTTTGCTTATTTGAAGATACTTCAATATATAGAAAAGTTTCAACCTTTAATTTCTGTAAATCATTAGGACACAGTTTCTGGCATCATTCCCATCACCATCTAGTACCTGTTTGTGTGGTTCCTACAAAGACATTCTCCTAGGCAGTCACGTTGTAACCATCAAAATCAGGAAAATACCATTGAGATATTACTACTATCTCTTCTTAGATCTCATTTAGAGATCTCCAAGTAGTCCCATGTCTTTGTAGAACAATATCCAGGCCAGAGTCTGGTGTTACCCTGGTTTCAGGATGCCTTTATTTGTCTCCTTGGATCTGAAAGAATTTGTCCATCTTTATTAGATTTTCGTAACAGTGAAACTTTTGAGGATTACAGGCGTAGGTTTATAAAATGTTGCTCAATTTTAGTTTACCTAATGTTTCCTCATGCTCCTGTTCAAGTTTTGTCCTTTTGGCGAGAATATCACAGAGGTAATGGTGTATTCTTCTCATCACCTCTTATTTGATGGTGTGTGTTTTTGATTTGCTCTTTACATAGCCCTCTTGATT
This sequence comes from Spilogale gracilis, assembly GCA_004023965.1. Lineage (NCBI taxonomy): Eukaryota > Metazoa > Chordata > Mammalia > Carnivora > Mephitidae > Spilogale > Spilogale gracilis. The sequence continues at coordinate 9,692 of PITA01014516.1, read as the reverse complement.
AAGATAGGATCTCACAAGAGTCTCCACTCTAAGATACTTTGATTTTATTTGGGATTAATGATTACTTTGTAGAAAAATACTTTTATACTATATAAAGATTCTATACTTCATCAAACTTTCGAATGATTAATTTGTTCTTTTACATCAGTATGGTTTCCTATACTCCTATTCTTATTCAAAGAACATAAAATTTTATCATTATTATGTATTTGATAGGTAGAGTGGCCAGTGTGATCAGCTTTAAGCTGACTTCTTTGTTCTTTACCTTCTTCCCTGGGCTCTCCCCTACATGGATGCCATCTCTCCCGAATCAGGCTTTGACTTCCTGCATCAGGTTAGCATCATGTCCCACTTCCTACCACATGGATATCTTCCCACATCTTGCTTAGTCTCTGATATTCCATTCTGGGTGACCTTGGTTCCCACTGACTCCCCATCATAGACTTCCCACTCAGTCTAACATAGTTCTCAGACTAAATTTTTCAAGAGAAGGAAAATAGAAGGGAAAAGGAAGAGGAAAGGAGCAGATATTATGTCTTAAAAATACCATTGACAAAACAATGAGCAATACCTTGGTAATAGTTTTGTTTTGTTTTGTTTTGCTTTGCTTTGCTTTGGTTTTGTCTCCAGAATTACTGTTTCTTTTTTTTAAATAATTTAATTTATTTTATTTTTCAGTGTTCCAAGATTCATTGTTTATGCACCACACTCAGCGCTCCATGCAATATGTGAACCCCTTAATGCCCATCTCCAAACTCACCCATCCTCCACACTCCCTCCTTTCCAAAACCCTCGGTTTGTTTCTCAGAGTCCACAGTATCCATGCTTCATCTCCCCCTCTGATTTACCCTAATTCACATTTCCTTTCCTTCTCTTAATGTCCTCCATGTTACTCCTTATGCTCCACAAGTAAGTGAAACCATATGATACTTGACTTTCTCTGCTTGGCTCGTTTCACTCAGCACAATCTCCTCCAATCCAGTCCATGTTGCTACAAAAGTTGGGTATTCATCCTTTCTGATGGAGACGTAATATTCTATTGTATATATGTACCATATCTTCTTTATCCATTCATCTGCTGAAGGGCACCTTGGCTCTTTCCACAGTTTGGTGATTGTGGCCATTGCTGCTGTGAACATTGGGGTACATATGGCCCTTCTTTTTACTACATCTGTATCTTTGGGGTAAATACCCAGTAGTGCAATTGCAGGGTCATAAGGTAGCTCTATTTTTAATTTTTTAAGGAATCTCCACACTGTTTTCCAAAGTGGCTACACCAACTTGCATTCCCACCAACAGTATAAAAGGGTTCCCTTTTCTCCACATCCTCTCCAACACTTATTTCTTGTCCTGTTAATTTTGGCCATTCTGACTGATATAAGGTGATATCTCAATGGAGTTTCGATTTGCATTTCCCTGGTAGCTATTGATGACAAACATTTTTTCCTCTGTTTGTTAGCCATTTGTTATCTTCTGTGGAGAAGAGCCTCTTCATGTCTCCTACCCATTTTTTGTTGTGATGGTCTTTATTTTGGTTGTTGAGTTTGAGGATTTCTTTATAGATCTTTATAGATCTTGGCTATCATCCCTTTTTCTGTAGTGTCATTTGCAAATATCCTCTCCCATTCCGTGGGTTGCCTTTTTGTTTTATTGATTCTTTCCTTCGCTGTGCAGAAGCTTTTTGTTTTGATGAAGTCCAAAAAGTTCATTTTCTCTTTTGTTTCCTTTGCGAAAGAAGTTGCTGTGGCCGATGTCAAAGAGGTTACTGCCTATGTTCTCCTCTAGGATTTTGATAGATTCCTGCCTCACATTGAGGTCGTTCATCCATTTTAAATTTCTCTTTGTGTGTGGCATGAGAGAATGATCTAGTTTCATTCTTCTATACGTAGCTGTCCAATTTTCCCAGCACCATTTCTTGAAGAGATGGTCTTTTTTCCACTGGATATTTTTTCCTACTTTGTTGAGGATTATTTAACCATAGAGTTGTGGGTCTGGACTCTCTGGACTCTCTACTCTGTTCCATTGGTCTATGTGTCTGTTTTTGTGCCAAGACTTACTGTTTCTTACAAGGTTAAGTGCATTGTTCTTTAGAATTCTCACATTTTGGTTTGCAATAAGAATGGATCCAATTATAGATCCTGCAGTTAGAGACTAAGTTTTAACCTGTGTAGTGAAAGCCTCTACAGATCGTGAACTAAGTATTATAGCTACAATAATAAAAAAATTGGTAATGTTGCTGAAAAATTAATATATATGTATTCATGTGACACTACACATATTTCAGAGCAAGAGGTATAATATTTAGAGCCATAAGAACAAAATAATATATCCGTGCTAACATAATAAAAATGTAGCTCTTTGATAAAATTAACTTTAAAAGTGTATATAACTGTTATATCTATGTATTAGGAAAACCTGTACTGAATAAAATAAACAAGATTTAATTCTAAACATACAGAGCTTTAAGCACAAGACTTACTAAGAAGTGCTAAGTGAAATATGGTTATCAATTCAAAACTGAGCAGATATCCAAATTCATTTCAACTTCAAAATCTTTCATGTTCTTATATGATTCCAGATTTAAAAATGTTCTTTTACATCAGTAGTGTTTCAGTCAGACCTTCAGGAGGCAGATGCTGGGTAGGAGTTAGTAATATAAGCAAGTCACTGGGAAATAATTTCAGTGAGAGACAAAAGAGGGTGGGAGCTGAATCCACCCAGTCTCAGGACACCTGTGAAAGCAAAGGGAGGTGGGTAAGGTCTAGTCAGGGTTTTTGACTGGCACAGATCTGAAAACGTATCAGATAACCCAGCAGATGATTTTGAATCAAAGATGGGCCATTAGTGGAATCCTGTTGCCCTGATCTGCACACCATAGTTCAGTCATTGACTGAAGGCTGCCCATGAGGAGTTATTTTAGGCTCATAAACTGAAACTTATCCTGAAGATGCTGAAATAGAAGGCAGTTAGCTAATTGCACTTCTTTCGGTTAATCAAGACGTTCTTTCTTGAAAGGATGCCCAAGCGCTGTGTTTCCATGGCTGCCTCAGCTGGATAATTTTATTTGAACAAAAAAATTTTTAAATTCTTCAGTTTATCAGTGTGATAATTTACTGCTCTGATTCATTCAGTGCCTATCAAATATCAAGGTACTATGATGAATATGAACTATTTATTTCTCTGAAGGAGCTTAAAATCTGATGATAGGGAAAAAAACAGTAAAAAGGCAATTAGAAGGGATTATGGCAGACATTATAATAAGGTTGAATACAGAAAATTCTGTAAGAACAAGGACTGAGCCCCTAACCTAGACTTCAAAGACTCATAAGACTTTCCAGAATAAGTGTACATAAACTGAAGTCTAAAAGAAGCAGAAAATATTTCGCCCAAAAAGAGAGAGATTGGAAAAGTATGTGCAAAAGAGTATATTTTAGAGTATATATTATTTTTGAACTTGGCTTTATATATTTAGAGCAAATATATCAGGCTGTATGTATATGTCCACCTTCTCTTATACCCCAAATCGAAAGTAACTGAAATACATATTTTCCCAAATACATCCATCATAGCTCAATAATAAGAAAATATAGTATAAGCAGGCCAGAAATAATCATTTCTCAAAATTAGAAAGCATATGGCTCAGATTAACAAAAGTACTGAGAGACCAAATCTCAATTTATGCTAGAATAAATTTTGTTCATTTTGTGAGTGGAGTCTAGAAAAATACAAACTGGTATGAACACTAAATTGGTAAAGACAGGGAAACCCATTTTTGCAGAGTATTTACAGAATAAAAGTGCATTCAGAAAAGTGCATTCAGAAAAGTTGATACATTTCTTCTAGTGCTCATGCATTTTCCCCAGATTTTTACTTTCTCTTAGTCTCTTTGTTAATTTTAGGGGAGAATCATGAAATATGTATTAGCCATTTAATCTTCTTTTCTGTATCTCCTTTCTTTCTGTCCTTCCTTCTTTCCTCCCATTTCTGTTTTTAAGGAAATAATCAATATTCACTTAGGAAAAAAGAAATAAAGAAATAAAGTAAAAAACTAACCAACCAAGCAAATAAATATATGTCATCTACAATGTGACCACACTGAGATTAACACTGTTAGTATCTTTGTGTATCTACCCACACATAATTTACATATACATTTTTAAATTACTAATAATGGAAATTCATGTTAAAGTGCACATTTTTTCCATACACACTTGTATCATTTAACAACATACCATGCATATATTTTAATATCAATCACAATTTTAGAAAATAGAGAGACCCTGCTGTATGTCAGGAACTATTCTCAGCACTTTGTATACAAAATAGATTTTAAAACCCCTTCTTTTTTGACACATACATAATAAATGGATAAATTATATAATTCAAATAACTACATAATTTAAATAATTATATAATCCAAAAATAAATTATGCATTTTATAATTATAAGTGCTATAGAAATAAAATAGAGAAGGATAAGAGGGATCAGAGGTATGGTGAGCTTAAAATCTTATGCAAGGATGATCAGAGCAGACTTCACCAAGACAGTAACATTTAAAGGAGACAGATGGATAAGGCATACAAGGATCTGGAGGAAGCACAATGTGACCAGTGGGAACAATCACTGCAAAGTCTTTAAGATAGGGTAGCCTAGAATATCTGTTTCTCTTTCTTTTTTCTTTCCTCAAAGAATGAGAGATAGACAAGTGCTTGTTATCCTTGTACCTGGAATCTACAACAAGAGAAATATGTGGATTTTTATCTTGGCTTGTTGCTTTTTAGTTCCATATATTTTTCAGAGTATCTCTAATCTCTGAATCCTGACTTACAAATGGTGAGTCAGACTTTTTGTTCTTTAAAGACTACTGGAAGCAACCTAACTTACTCTAAAAGGTATATAAATACATAGGTATATAGATATAGATGTAGAGATATATTTCACTTATAGATATAGATATACACACACACAGTGTAATATTAGTAAACCATAAAAAAAGAATGAGACCTTGGGGGCACCTGGGTGGCTCAGTTGGTTAAGCATCTGACTCATGATGTCAGCTCAGGTCATGATCTCACAGGTCATGAGATCCAGCCCCATATAAGGCTCCACACTCAGAGAAGAACCTGATTGAAGTTCTCTCTATCCCTCTCCCTCTACTCCTCCCCTGGCTCGCTCTCTCTCTCTCTCTCTCTCAAATTAAAAAAAAATAAATCTTTTTAAAAACCTTTTTAAAAAAGTGAATGACATCTTGCCATTTGAGACATGGATGGACCTACAGGATATTATGCTAAGTGAGATAAGTCAGACAGAGAAAAACAAACACCATATGTTTCACTTATATGTGGAATCTTAAAAAAAAGGAACAAATAAACTATTTTTTTAAAAACAGACTCATAGAAAACAATCTGTTGGCTGACAGAAGAGAGGGGGGTAGGGTGGGGGATGAGTGAAGCAGGTGAAGGGAATTAAGAGGTACAGATTTCCACTTATAAAACAAATATAGTCAGTAATATTGTAATAATGTTATATGGTGACAGATGGTGATGATACTTACTGTGGTGAGTAATACATAATGTATAGAATTTTGGGGTCACTATGTTGTGCACCTGAAACTAACATAGAACACTGTATGTCCACTATGCTTCAATAATGAATTTTTTAAATAAGACTAGTGGATATGAAACTACAATCAAACTAAAATTTACATTCATTTAATAACATTTTAAATGGAAATGTTAATGTTTCAGTTAGAAATAGTTTTCTCTTGTGTTCAAATATTAAAGATTTATCTTTAGAAATTGGTACTAGAGAACTATTGCTATGGGTGTGCTTTGTGCTTATAGCAAGAAGACTGGAGCTGAATTCTCTCACAACCCAATGGCAAGAGGTCCCCAAGGCACTATTTGAACATCTTTATTTTTTTAAGTAAATTCTTAAACAGAGCAGAAGTAAACATCACTGTTATTGCCAATCATGTATGGGATACATAAGGTCTATTTTTATTTTCGATTATAAAATTGAAACCTAACGTTTCAAATGTAAAACGTTTGCTTTAAATTTTCTGATTCCTTCTCAGGGATCCAAGATGTCTATGTGAATTATCAACTGTAATATGGGATTTATGACTTGGACACCGTGTCTCCCAACTGCATACTATCTATCATAAGTACCTTGAAATTAATGAAATATGGATGACACACTTCTCTAATTTCCAATGCAACTCGTTTTTGTTTTTATTTTGTTTTTGTAACTTCACTATATCTTTGGCTACTTTCATTGATTTCTCTCTGAGTGTTTAGTTGTATCCACCTGCTTGAGGTATCATCTTACCCTAAAGTCACACCTCCGAACGTTCTTTTAAATAAGTGTTCATTACAATAAATTTCGCAGAATCACATAATCCAGGTTTTTAAATCATTTCTTCAAACAATAATATTAATCAAAATACTGGTATTAACAGAACCATAATTAATTTTAAAATATTAGATGGTTCACAATATATCCAGGAAAACCAAATTGTAGTTTGAGTGTTTGTAGCCAGGAACATGGCTGACACTGCTTCTTTTCATTGGTTGATATGACAGCTGACAATATAGATGAAGAACATGTGACCTCACCACTAGTATTTCTTCCACTGCTACTTCTAAAACCAGATGTTTGCTCTACTCCAAAACCTTTACCAAGATTTGGACCCTATGTCCTCTTTCCTCAGATTGTTCTCTATCTACTATAGGATTGGGGAGATTTCATCTGATTGGGATAAGCAAGGTCACATACTGGCTTCTAATTATTAGAAGTAAGATTTATAATAAATTTGTTAAAGACACCAAGACTATGTGAAAGTTGCTTGTCAGCCACCATCTGTAACTAACAATTCATTACACTATTAAACAAGCACTGATATTCCAGTATTGTAAATAGAAGACTAAGACCCTCTTGATTATCCTAATTCTGTTTGTCACAAAATTGCATCTTTCTTGCATATTATGGTCCTTAAAATACTTCAATTTATCCCATTTATAGATCTTTAGACTATATTGAGTTTCTTGAAAAACCAGCAAGCAAGGAAGCCACTGTGATGGTTCTTAAGAGGTTATACCAATGGCACACTATATTAAAATTAGCTATCAATAATTATAATTGCATGGTGAAAGAAAGCTATTAGATAAAAATTAAACCATTTAATGTAAAACCTACCACATCCCTAGTGACAAATACATGAAAATAACAAGCACAGTAAAAATAAATACAATTATGTAGCACAATGTTCTAGAAAATAATTTCCATTTGAATCTGAGTGTGAATAATCAATTTAATTTCCTTCTCTCACATAGCAACCATTCTCATGACTACTGTTCATTCTCATTCTCACTATTCTGAACTTGTATAACTTGTTCATAGATTTAAAAAAAAAAGAATTTTAGAGTTGGAAAGACTCCTAGGTAACTTACAGTCCCATACTTTCATTTAACAAGTAATAGAATTTAGATCTACAACTATGACCTCATAGTACAATATGGTTTCACATTTCATGAAGGCATGGGCTTTCCACTACCACTGAATAAGTTGTCTGGGTCATACCTCTGGCACTAGCATTTCCTGGCATTTTATAGTTACATACATACTTATGTATTCATGACTTGCTTCTTCTAACAGACTATAAATTCCTCAAGATCTGGAGATAGACATTTATTATCTATTTATAATTTTAAATATGCCTTCTGTTCTGTGACTAATATTTTTGTCATAAAATATTAGATAATATGACAACAAATATTTGTCTATTGATATGATTTAATGAAAATATTTAGAATTATTTTAATGCACTATAACAGGTTAAATTATGAGCTAATATTCATACCAGACAATGATCTAAGAACTCAGCATATTCCTTTAATCTTTACAAAAGTCCTATGATGTAGGTGAGGTTAACTAATTTTCTAAGGGCCACATAGTAAATGATGAAGCCAGGATTCAGAACCAAGGGATCTGGCTCCACAATGTTCTAATAGGTCTTCCATCCAAATCCAGTTGAGACGAAATATTCTCCTTTGTCACACTATCCTTGGCAGAGTTTACTAGCAGATAAACTGTTTCCATCGTCAACAAAAGTTGGGTTAATTTGAACTTTTATGCAAAGCAAGAAAAGCTGGAACAATGGTCTTTTTATCCTAAATTATAAGTGGGTTCACACATCTTTGGATAAAGAGAGAATGTGCTTAACTGTACTTTCAAATTGCTGAACGTTCTGCCTTGGTAAGGATTACTGTAAGAAATTTACACTGTAGAGCGCCTGTATGGCTCAGTGGGTTAAAGCATCTGCCTTTAGCTCAGGTCATGTCCTCAGGGTCCTGGGATCCAGGCCTGCATGGGGCTCTCTGCTCAACAGGGAGCCTGCTTCCTCCTCTCTCTCTGCCTGCCTCTCTGCCTACTTGTGATCTCTCTCTGTGTCAAATAAATAAAAAATCTTTTAAAAAAAGAAATTTACACAGTAAATTCTATATTTTTCTTATGTCATTAACAACAAGTTATTGTTACAAAAAATAAATAAAACCTTGAGTTGGAAAGGACACAGAGTAACAGGTGTTTTCCTTTACACATATTATGTGTAAAAATTAAAGTATTTTTAGTGCAAAAATTGTTGACATCTAAAATAAATAAATAGAAAGAGGGGACATGGGTGGAGGGATGGGTTAAATAGGTGATGGGGATTAAGGAGTGCATTTGTGATGAACACCAGATATTATATGGAAGTATTGAATCACCTGAAACTAATATTACACCTGAAACTTATATTGTACTGCATGTTAACTAACTGGAATTTAAATAAAAACGTTTAAAGAAAGAATCTATCTTTAGTCACAATAATTTTGATTTTAGAATTTACTCTTTACACATGCTACCACATAGTAGACATGCAGTGGTGAATATTGCACTATTTATTCTTTGTAAAAGTGGTAGACTGTAAATAGCCTAACTGCCCATCATCAGGGGGCCCTTTAAATACATGTGACAGAGCAAGAAATTAGATACTTCGTAATTGTATGATTCTGGCAGGTTCATAGCAACTTTTGTCAGCAAACATAAGAAACAAATAATATGAAAGGTAGACAGTCATCAAAAGAGAAAAGTGACAAAATGATGGTGTTTACCCTACAGAGCATGGGAGCAATAGCTATTTTTGAGTCCAAGGCAAAATAACCGGAATGGGTTATCTCCTATCAATTTCAATCAAGTGACAGCTTCTGTAGGTGATGGATATATATGGAATTATGGAAAAAGGGAGGAAAATGATCAGCAGGAAATGTTAGGAAGTTGAATGAAAAAGTAATATATATTATGTTCCATTTAATCTGGTATACTTCAAATTCCCAGTACAATAAAATAATTTAAATAATTGATTCTTATATGAGTATGGCACCCTATAATTGAGCCTAAGCTTTCTGGTTCTTAATGAGGGCAATACCTTTAATTTTGTGAGCTTGTTGCAAAGATTAGCTATTATATGAACATTTTACATCAGTTAATAATTTTCAGCAAATTTTCCTTCCCTTTTATTTCTTTTTTTTTTTTTTTTTATTGTTACTAAATTTTTTTTTCCAGTGTTTCAAGATTCATTCCCCATTCCCCACACCCAGTGCTCCCCGCTTTAGGTGTCCCCAGTACCCACCACCAGGCTCTCCCATCCCTCC
>PITA01014515.1:0-53332 GCA_004023965.1 Spilogale gracilis | reverse complement strand
GGTCTCCAGGATCATGACCTGAGCCGATGGCAGTCGCTTAACGACTGAGCCACCCAGGTGCCCTGAATTGTCTTAATGATTCTGGATGACATGCTTTAGATTCCACAGGGCTCCCTAATGAATCCTTCTCACGGTGTTACCCCCTGATCCATGGGAGGTGACTCAGAGCTGGATGTGTGTTCCTCCTTGCCCACCCTGGTTTTCTAGAGGTCCGATTTACCCGCAGGCCCTTAGTCTGTAATCAGAAAGCTGAGGGGACGAAGAAGGCTTCAGGACTGTTCCTACAATTCAAAGATGGAAGACAGCGCCCAGGAATTTGCCTCCCTGTCCAGGCCCCGAGCTCCGCTTGCTAGCACCACTCCAGGTTCACATGGTGCCAACACGGATTTTGTTTTTGTAAAAAAAAAAAAAAAAAGTACGAACTAAAACGTGTCACTGAGGACACCGATCATTTTCTTCTCTAAAGCATTGGAACAGGTGCCTCTCAGAGTTTATTAGGTATTTTTTGTCCATATGCTTCCTTTTATTAGTAGTGAGACCCTGTAACTCAGTGTTCTTTTCCTGGTCTCCCGGTCTTCCCAGAAGCCCCGAGTTAGTCGGATTTGTACCAGAAGCCCCCCTGTACTTATTAGGGCTTCTGATTCTCTTCCCATCCTTTTTCCTCCTTGTCTTTTAATTCTTAATAATTAAGTTTGTTTTTAAGAGTCTCCCTTTTATCTTCAGTCATCTCGACTCCTGGGGCTAGTGAGGGAGTGAGCATTAGCTCAGAGTAGCTGCCCATGCAGAGGAGAACCGGAGGCACATGGCTTGTTCAGCTGTCTTCCGCCTGCCGCACTCGGGTCTCTGGGCTGGGCAGGCGGCAGACGCAGGCGCTGATTTCGTTCTGTGTGCGCGGAGGAGCTGTGGGCTTCGGGCAGGGAAGGGGGGGCCTGCGTGGGTGGGGGCGATCGCTGCGGCCGGCTTGGTAGGGGTGTGGCGTGGGGGGCTGGCCGTAGGCGGTGCGCGGGTGGTCTGAGGCCAGAGCCTCTGTATGATATTAGGAAGGAGGGGAGGGGGCATCGCGAGACCTTCTGGGGACAGAGGCTGATCTGGGCCCCTCGTTAGGTGCGGAGAGTAAGGAAAAGGAGTTTGTGTGACTGGTTAGGAGGCTTTGACTTTGCCTTGAGAAGGACCTCTTCAAATTTTGGTGTTTTTAGGGGAACCTCATAAAATAAGCCTTGGGCCAGCTGAGAGTTTTTTGTTTTGTTTTTTAATCCTTCCTAAGCAGTTTGTCATAAATCCTACCGTGGACCTGAGAAGTGGCCGCAGAGGGCACCGGGGCCCTTCTGTTCCCCGGCGTGTGCCCCCGCAGGTCGTCCTCCGCGGGGGGTGGGGTAGGCGGTTCCGGCTCATGCTTTGGGAGCCCCCTTTTCTAAGAGAACGGATCTGACCCGCAGGAAGCGGGGAGGCAATGTTTCAGACACAGCCCCCGGGGCTGTGCTGTATGGGGGCAGCGTTCCGGCCCAGGGAGCTCAGTGCGGCCGGAGGTAACCCCACACGGCCCACCTGAAGTGCCGGGCGGTAACCCCGCCCAGCGGCCCAGGAAACTGTCCTGGCTCCTGGAGGCTGTTCTTTCCCCGGGTCAGTGCGGTGCCCCCTCCCCCCGGGACAGGTGCCATCAGGGAGCATTGACCTGAAGGGGGATCTGGTCCCAGCCCATACTTGGTAAAGCCTTCCTCAGCAAATGCTGGGATTTGACCCTTGTGCTCCCCTGGGCTCGGCCTCGTGGGCGCCCCTTTGCCCCGAGTCAGGTGGCCTCAGGCTGACACAGGGAGGTGAGTCCACCGGGAAGGAGTGGCTGAGTTCCGAGCCCCGAAGACCACAGACTCCTTTTGAAGTGTCCTTCTCCGGCCCAAAGAAGACTCCGTTTACACGGTGAGTGAACTGATTAGATTCATGGTACATCACTCTGATTTATTCATCAGACGTACCCTCGGCTTGGCAGCCCGTCCTGGGCTTCACCGGAGGCTGGCTTCTTGCTGTGACTCTCGTGAATGTTGGCCAGCCATAAAACAACTTTTTATAGTTTTGACTTAAAAAAAAAGATTATAATACAGGTGAGGTTTTGTTGTGTATGATAGCACTCAGACTTCTAATCTTGGCCCTTTGATGCTAAAAGTTGTGTGTTTGTTTTTTTTAAAAATAATTTCCTTATTTATTTGACAGAGAGACACAGCGAGAGAGGGAATGCAAGCAGGGGGAGTGGGAGAGGGAGAAGCAGGCCTCCCTGCTGAGTCCCGATGCTGAACTCGATCCCAGGACCCTGGGATCATGACCTGAGTTGAAGGCAGATGCTTGACCAGCTGAGCCACCCAGGCGCCCTAAAAGTTATCCTAATTTCAAAGAGCTAGATTTCTTTACAATGGACGGAGTGCGTAATGTGAGAACTGATTTAAAGGAGGACGGTGGTCCTTGTGAGGGCTTCGCAGAGACTTCAGCTTGTGTTTGCTGACGTTTGCGCTCTAGAGCCCATGAACCTCGTGGACAGTGCAGGCAGACTTCATCTGTATTCATTTTCCTGGGGCCCATAGCTTTTATTAGATTTTCGAAGGAGGAGATAACCCCTAAGAATGGGGAATCTCCACAGAGTGTTTTCCTGACTGGTATAACAGGGTTGCAGACTTGAGAAGTACTGACTTGCTACAGTTCAGGCTCTCCGGGAGCAGCGGGAGCAGGTCTGTCGGTTCCTGGTTACTTGTCCTGCCGCAGAGCCCGTGCCGTGTGGTTGAGACAGTGGCCTACGGAGATCAGCCAGTGAGTTAGTCCCGAGCAAGGGCCATCCTGCTTCAGAGACCCCAGAGGTACCCCAGATATGACGGTATTTCTGCTCTGCGTGTAGCATCCTATCTAAAGGGAAAGCACCTGGATGAGGTGAAATGCGAACGTCCGCCCCTCCCCCTCCTCTGCCCCCACCCCCACGGCGGTTACAGGTGGGTTTTGGAGCTGGGCAGGCACCACGAGGTAATTTCTAGTGGTGTTCTCTTGTCACATGGGCTTCACCCTAAACTTACAGAGGAGGGTGTTCTCTGTTTAGGGCTCTGATTTCTCAGAGGCATTTATTTGCCTGTGTTACTGAGTGATGACCCAGTGGACGCTTCCCAGGACAAGGAGGATCACTGGCACTGAAATAGCCTGGTTTCCTTTTGTTCCAACTACATGGGAAACACGTCCTGTTAGTAGCTAGTGGATACTGGCTGCTTCCACTTCTTAGGAATGGCCTCTAAGCTTTTTATATATAAGGACTAATTTTACTCTCCCAAGAAATGGCTTGGTTTGAATAGGTCTTGTTCAGGAATGAAAAGGAAACAAAGCCACGTAGTCAGTAATCTCTTCCTGCAGGCTGGTCGGATGTTTGCGATAACATTCTTACCCGTGACGATGCATTCTCGGGTGAAGTGGTGGAGACAGAGCCAAAGGCTGGGAGGGGAGGGCGCTCTCCCTTGTCCAGACTGAGGGACGGGAGGAGCCTGAGACACCGTGCCGACAGACCTTCCTGCACACTCTGCCCGCCGCCGTCTGCCCGTCCCCCGTGTGTGCATTCCACATTCTACACATTCTGGTGGCCTTGCAGTGCTTGTCTTTTCTGCGAATGTCTAGAATTGAGACTTTCTGGGACACCTGGGTGACCCAATCGAGTGAGCGGCTGCCTTCAGCTGAAGTCATGATCCCAGAGTCCCAGGATCGAGTCCTGCTTGGGGCTCCCTGCTCAGCAGGGGAGCCTGCACCTTCCTCTCCCTCTGCCTGCTGCTCCCCCTGCTTATGCACTTTTTCTCTTGCTCTCTGTCTCTGGCAAATAAGTAAATAAAATCTTTTAAAAAATAGAATTGAAACTTAAAAAAAGATTTTATTTGAGAGAGAGTGCACAAGTGCACGTAAATAGGGGGAGAGTGAAGGGAGAGGGAGAGAGACAGTCTCAAGCAGACAGGGCTCGATCTTGTGACCCTGAGATTGTGCCCTGGGCCGAAACCAGGAGCTGGGGTGCTTAACCACTGGAGCTACCAAGGCACCCCTAGAGCTTAAACTCTGAGGGGAGCATTTATAGCACATTGTGACCTAGAGGACAGTAGGTGGTCAGTGGAAATGTGGTCGTTTAATCTCTCGGCCTCTATTGAGCACCCTCCATGGGTTGGCAGGAGTTTGGGAGGTTTTGTGGCAAAACAAGAAAAAAGGGTCTTTACGCTTGGTTTGTTCCCAGGCTCATAGGGAAGACAGGTGACCCAGGTGTCCTGGTGTTGAGGAAAGAGTGCTGCTCGGGGTATGCAGGATGCCCTGAGCACCTTCAGGAGGGTCCGGATCAGCCTGGATGTAAAACCCAGGGCAGGTTGGGGGAGGGGCAGAAGGCGTCGTTCACATGAATGTGTAGATTCGTGGTAAACGCTTGCTGTTATTGTCATAAGCTTCCAGAATGTGACGGCTTCTAAAGCTTTATGCAAACAGGTAAGGTTGATGTGATTGTCCACATAAAAACCAGAAGACCTTCTAAACCTGGAGATTTTGGGGTCCCCAACAGAATGCCGTGTTATGTTGTGTTATAATGTTGGAAAAGACATTTAAGTATTTGAAACTGTTTTAGGCTTCCCGTTTCTTGGACTTAACTTTGAAGAAATCTGGTGCTTTTATAGAAGGGGATAAATAAGGTAATTAAAAAAATTTTTTTTTTTTTCCTCTCGAGAGAGTGCCCGTGGCAGGGGAGGGGCTGAAGGACAGGGAGGGAGAGAATTTCCAGCAGACTCCCTGCTAAGTGTGCTGCCCAGTGCGGGGCTCGATCTCATGACCCTTGAGATCCTGAGCTGAAACCAAGGATCAGATGCTCAACCGACTGAGTCACCCAGGTGCCCTGATGGAGTGATTGGTGATTTTTGTAAATGCTGGTGCGCATAATGAGCAGCCACGCACCTCCGAGGATGAAGCATGAAGTCGATGGGAAATATTCTTCAGGTTCGGCCAGTGAGGTTGTTGGAGGAAAACCGATGCTAAGTGTGGTCTGGTGGCTTCTGTGGGCGCAGAGAAGCTACTGGTCTCCTCGGGTTGGGGCTCGCCTGACCCCCAGTGCCAGCCTCAGGTCGGTGCTGTACGGGTGACTGTAAGTGGGCAAACAAGCGTGTTGGCGATGGGGGTTGGTGTTGGTGAGTGGGCTTGCTGCCGGGCCCCACCGGGAAGGGAACCCCCAGGCCAGTGGGCGCCCCAAAGGTGAGGGCTCTTGTGGCCCCAGGACTCGGCGCGCTCTGGTAAACATTTGGGGACCAAGCTCCCCGTTGCTTCTCCTAGCAGCGGGTACTTCCTTTTACGTTATCAGCAGTGGAAAGAGAATATGGTCTTACTCCCTGGAAGTGATGCTGGGGAATGCCGGAAGTACGAGGGAAACTGCGTTCGTCTCCTTTAGCCCTTCCCGCAGCCCTGCTGGGTACTCCATTTGCTGTGCTTGGCAGATCAGATCTTCGATTTTCCGTGAACTCGTAACGGCTCCCTCCTAACGTGGTCTCCGCGTTATAACCCCCTGAGAAGACGTCACCTTCACCCTGTGGGGCACCTGCTTTGACGCAGCCACCTCTGGGAAGGAGGTACCTGGTTGAAAGTCTTCAGCAGAAGGTCTCTAAAGAGCAGAGTTTCTGTTAAGCTCCGATTACTTATTGGTATCACGTAGGCCCCATGTGTGCGTCTCTGCGCTCCTTGTCCTCGTGGAGACGGTTCTCAAGCTCTGTCTGCTGAGTGTGAGCCAGGATCTCCTCTCTCGACAGGTCGGCATTCCACCTTCCAAGGCTAGTCTCTCCGGCTGGGTCACTTCGTTCAGTGTGGAAGACGTGATCACTGTTGGTCCATGGGTACCCAGGACTGACATCGGCATAGTTGGCTTAATCCCCCTGGAGCACCCTTCCCCTCTCCCTTTGGTGCTCTGCAAACATTCCAAGTAATCCCAGCTTCCTCTGGAAGGTCTCTCTCCCTGCTGGCTGAGTATAGAATTCCAGAAGGGGGCGAGGGACCAAAACATCTGCTAGGTGACTTGGGCATCTGACCTGGATGGACATCTGGAGGAGCTCTGGTAGAAAAGGATGTTCTCCATGCGAAGGGGAAGGAATGGCCAGAGAAATATGAACTAAAACCGTTCCGTTGTCTTCGTTGCAGCTGCCCTTCCTTAAGGAAATGGGCACTGGGTGCAAAGGTTTTTTGAAACTCGTCCAAGTAGTTCCTGGTTCCTTTTTCTGGTTTTCGTGACAGTTCATTTTACGGATTGTCCCTGGATGAAACCTTGGGCTTGGGCCCCATTGCGTGAATCTTAACATTCGCTGCTGTGCAGAGCGCACTCTGTGCCTGTTTCATCCCCCCCCTCCCCCCCCCTGTAATGGTCGGATTACAAGAGGTTGGGAGATGGTTTGGCATTTAGGCCACTTCGGTTTTCTAGCTCAGAGTAGAAAGACCAGGTGTCCTAGCTGTCTTGGCAAACAGAAGAAAGATTAGGAGACAAAAGACCTGTCTTTCCGGCTGGCACCCCAAGTCTTCAGGGGGAGCAGGATGGGCGCCTGGGGCTCAGGTAATGCTTCAGGGAATCACGAGTCCCGGAAGTTAACCCCTAATGCCCGCAGAGGAGCAGGCTGCAGGGCCACTTTCTGTGCTCTGCAGCTGCCACAGAGGGAGGTCAGCCCGTGCTGGCTGGTGTGCGGGAGAATGTGGTCGCCGTGGAGGGAGACCCTGCCGCTGGCACTTCCAGAGCAGGGGACACCCTGACCAAGGCCCTCGCGTTCCCAGCACGAGGTGCTAATTATGTTGAAAAACCTAATACCTCAAGATTCGGAATACTTATTTTGGCTCCAACCAATCTGCCCATCAACGGGGACTGTCGGAACAGAGCTCTCTCAGATCGTAGCCACCCTGGTCGGAAGAAAGTAAATTCCTCGTGTCGGGAAGGGGAGGGCCATTTCTGCAGGCTGTTTGTATGGCCCAGAGGTCCCGAGTGTTCTGTGTCTGGCTTCTTAGGGTGTCTGTGACGTAGGCCTGAGGGCCAGCTCGTTCCTCAGTTAGTTGATGGGTAGATTAGTGCGAGAACGTTCTGGGTGTTGGGAATGCGTCAGCGAGCAAAAGGGGTCCCTCAGGCCCGGAGCGTGGTGGGGGCAGGGAGCAGTGACTGACCGCTGACGGCATGGGGAAGTAGCCAGTGGTCGCCGGGGCTAGGAGGAGACGGGGACAGTCGGGCGACGGGTGCTGGGACTTGCGTGTGGTCAGGGGGGTGAGGACATCTGGGAGGCACCTCTGAAGAGAGGGTGAAGTATTCCTGGGGGAGCCCCGGGGGCACTGTGGGCCCTGAAGCGGGCATATGCTTGGCCTGGTCCAGGAGGCTCACCGGAGCCCCAAGAAGGCTGTAGAGGGAGAGAGGAGGGGGAGCCAGCAGCCAGGCCACACAGGGCGCCGTAGGTCCCAGCCCGCCCAGTGGTCTCCTCTGCGTCTGTGTCGGAGCCTTATTGAGCCTTCTGTGGCAACATGACTTACAATAAAGATGAGTGGGAGATAGGAACGTCTGTAAGGGATTTACTTTCCCCGAAACTGAAGGGTAGAAACGTCTGTAAGGGATTCACTTTCCCCGAAACTGAAGGGTAGAAACGTCTGTAAGGGATTCACTTTCCCCGAAACTGAAGGGTTCTTGCTCCAGACCCCACTGTTGGTCGGGCGAGGTGGACACAAGCCTTTTCTCAGTCACCGCTCCTGTTGTTCTTTTTAAGAAATTGTTGACGATCCCCAGGCCACGTCCAGTTTACCATCTTTGCCATCTCTAGGTGTCGGCAACAGGATTGTCACCTGTGCACCATCTGCGGAACTTCGTCTCCATGGGACGCTGGAACTCTGTCCCCGTTCCCTGTGCCTGGGTCCCCAGCAGCCTCGTTCTGCGTTCTGAGAGTCTGCTCTGGAGACCACTTCAGTTGATGTTAGTGGAATCCCGAGGCCCCTGTCTTTGGGGACCGGCTTCCTTCGCTTAGTGAGATAAGGCTCGCAGCTGCTGTAGCACGTGCCCGATCTCCTTTTTAAAGCCGCCTAACACCCATCTGCACGTAGAGACCACGTGCACTCTTGCATGGCGGGACACTGCGGTGGCTGCTGGGACCGCGGGCAGGACATGTGCATGGTCCAGACCCTGCCCGGGGTGGCCCCGAGCTCTCACAGGAGAAGCTGGGAGTCTGCTGTTTATCCGTGAGTCCCAAGAAAGGCCCCCCCTGGTGCGGGAGGGTCTGGCCAGTGTCCACATGCGTTCCACCCAGCGAGGCTTTGAGGAAGATCTAGAAGGAGCTAGTCGGGGATGATGAGGTGGTCAGTGTGGGGTTTGCTGGGGAAGGAGGCTTCCTCATCGGGGGCGCACAGATCTGCTTACGGGGTCACGGGAGGCCAGAACGTGGGGAGTGGCGAGAACGTGGGGAGCTGGAAGCCAGAGCTGCAGCCAGGAAAAGCAGATAATAGGGTCCCCTGTGCCAGATCGAGGAACACGGAGTCTTTCTGGAAGGCCTCCGGGAGCCCTTGGGGGAGTTCTCAGCAGGAGACATGATGATAACAGACGTTCTTGTTTTGGAGGACTGTGCCAGCAGCACTGTGAGTGTAGATCGCTGGAACTCCCCCCCCCCCCCAGGTGCTGTTTGCTTACTCCTTGCTCAGTAAATTGTTTGCTTCCCGAGCAAGCGCGGAGTGAGGATCAGCGAAGAGTGCTCCCAGCTTTGGAGGTGGGAGGTACAGGTTCCTTGGAGTGTGGTTGATTTGTTACTGAGTCTCTGTGGAGACCGGTCCCCCGAGCTGTGCCCTGGGATGAGGCTTCCAACCTTCATGTGGTGGAGAATTCATTGAGACTTGGATATTTGCCATTCCGGGAGGCGGGGATATATGTTGTGTGAGAGGGTGTTGACGTCCTGTCTTACACCGCGAGCTGTTTCATCTGCAAGTATTTGTGGAAGTGTCATCTGGTGTGAAGGCTGATATTTAATTATCTTGAAAAAAAAAAAAAAGGACTGGAAAAGACAGCCTGCTTCCAGATTTTAGGGTTCTGCTGTGGGTTTGTTTTTATGGAAAAGGTTTGTGTTCAGTGGCATCCCCTCACCCCCTGCCGCCCTGCTCTCAGATGGTATTGTGTTGACTTATTTGGAAGGTAATTTACTCCTCTTAAAGAGATTGACCCAACCAATCTGGGAAGTTTGATTATGGGCAGAGAAATGTGAAGTCCTTGCAGTCTCTTGTTGCAGGATTTGTGTTTATTTCTTGGGTTTGTCCATCGAGTCGCACAAGAGGCTTTTATTCAGTATGTGCTGTGTCACAGACAGCATGCTGGGATGTGGCAAATAGACCCGGCTTGTGTAGCCATCTAGGCAGTGAGGGAGACAGAGAAGATGTATACCTACGCACACTAATTGTGGCAAACCTAGAAATTATCGAAAAGGGTAGAGTGTAGGGAATTTGGAGTGGGGGGGGTCAATGTAGGGTTGTCAGATGAGATTTTGCGACGGGGACATTTAAGATGAAGCCTGAAGGAAAAGTGAGCACAGTTGCATGAAGAGTGCAAGAAGAGCTTCTAAGCAGGTTCAACAGAATGTGCAAAGGCCCCGAGGAAGCGTATGGATTTGGGGGCACTAAAAGGATGGTGAGGCCAGAGTGCGGTGGCTTGGAGATGCCATGCTGGACCACATCGACTGCAGTAACTAAGGAGTTTGGGTTTCATCTTTAAATGGAGAAATCACACAATCTGTGATATGTTTAAAATGATTGCTGACAGAGTAAGTTAGAGGGCGCCGAGGCCTACGGAAAACTGGTAGTTCGCTGCTGCCGTGTTGCAGATGTGAGCGAGAATGGCTCGGTGGAGGACAGGGGTTCTCCGAGGGGCGGCTCGGGGTCAGCAGCACCAGGCCAGCAATGCACCGGCTCAGCCTTACTGCAAACCTGCCCTTCCAGCACTTGAGGGGCTGGAGTGAGCCCCCAGGTGACCTGACGCACAGGAAAATATCTCAAGGATGGAGGGGCCACCTGTGCGTACGGGGTCCGGGTTCGGTATGCTGAAGGCTGGAGAGCAATACTAAACCCATCAAATGTGGGTCTTCAGCGAAATTGAAATGAAAATTCCGGCATCAACTCGATTGGCGTCGGGGATTTTGGATGAGAACAATGTAGGGAGACAGCCCCAGCTTGCTACGTATGTGGCTTTCCCGCTGGGGTTTTCTCTGGGTTCTCCGGCTCCCCTCCCGCTGTTACTGGGTGTGCGCAGGCAAACTCTGAATGAGCATTTTGTAGTCCCGAGAACGAGTAGCATATGGGCTTTCACAGCTGGTCGTATTTTCTTTTATTACTACATTTAAAACAACATCCAAGATTAGGAAAAGAATTTCCTGGCAACTAGCATCACAGGCTGTGATAAAAATTATTACTGGCTATCGATACGGCTCCTTGGGACCTCACGTCGTGGTTTTGAGTCTGACATCTTGTAATCTGTCTCTCGGCAAATTTGCAAATTCGTGTGGAAGAGGAAGCAGCAGATAAAGAGATTTACAGCTTGGATAGCTCTTTAAGCTTCTGTGTGGTACGCCCAGGACGTCAGGACTTTCCACTGTCGATATTTGGGGCCACAGACTGTAAAATGTTGGGGCCTGTGTGAGAGGCCGTGGGCTCGGGGAGAGAGTGACCATTCATGTCTGAGGCGTTGTGCTTGGGTCTTATGATTTCATCTCGTCCCCACTGGGAGGGAGGGGCTATTTCCCCATTTGTAGATGAAGAAATGAGCCAATAAAGCAAACTCCCATTTAAACCCAAGTCTCAGGTGAGACTTTCTTCTATGCTGTGCTCACGGGGCAGAGGTGTGTGGGGTGAACTTGGCCCGGGGTTCATGGAATGGGGTGTGTCCAGAGACGCCCAGACCTCTGAAAGGGACACGGGACTCAGGGGGGACTTGGAAGGGGGCCAAGACTTGCACAGGGCACCTACGTTTAGTTTTTCTGACAAGAACTGGACGCAACAGAAAGGGCTCTTAGATGCCCCGTGTGGGGCAGGCTCCTTCAGGACTGACCTGCGAGTTTTCTGGGTGGTGCCGTGCGTCTCCTTGGGGCAGGTCATTAAAAGCACCCTTTCCCTGTTGACGACCTTTTCCTCCCTCTCGTGTGCAGGTTTAATTTATTGACCTTTCTTCCCTGCAGACCTGCTGGCCTTGCTGCTTTTCTGGAGAAGTTCTGTGTCTCCGAGTCACATGCCGCAGCCTGTAGCCTGCTTTCCTCTGAGGTTCCGCTGTGTCTGCCCCTGTCCCCTGGGTCCTTGTGGGGACAGCTGTTGAGGGGATGAAGTGACATGGAGGAGTGATGGGGCCCGACAAAACTCCTGCCAGTGGATGGGCACGGTTGCCCAGCCGTTGGTGAGCTCGGGTCTCGAGGCTTAGCTCCACGGCTGGTCCCTGTCTTGGGAGGGTCATATGCAGTTCCAGTCACAAAAGATCTTTCAGCCACGTGGAAGAAGACAGAAGCTCACGGGAGCCACTGAGGGATTTAAGAAGGCACTGGGCGCTTTGGGCCTAAAGCACGTGTCACAGGCTAGCGGCTCGCGGTCTGTTCTCACGCGCTTTCCGTAAACAGTGTTGAAAAAAACATTAAAGTTGGTCACTACCATTTGCAGATTTGGAGAGTTCAGTCTTAAATCTTGATTCTAGCCACTCTTGGAAACTGAGACACTGGGATGTTGGGCTGCATCTGTATCTCACGGGGGCCGGCGGAGCTAGGGACGGCTTGCCAGCCGAAGCGTGCTCTCTCCAGGGTCCCGCGATGCCCGGGATGCCCCTGCCGCTGAGGTCCAGTGTTGGCTGCTGTTTATTGGTGTCCTTCAGGCTGGTGGTCTTCCAGCCAGTTTGCTTCGGTCTTTTCCCACATTACCATGGCCTCTGGACATGTGAGCTCACCGGCCATGATCTTTGATGGCCAGGACATGACACGTTGAGAAGTTTGTCATTTCTTTGCAAAAGCAGAGCTAAGAGAAGTCTTCCTCTTTACCCAGAACCATTGCTGGAGTTCAGGTCAAGGTCTGAGGAAGGGGAAGCACATACGGGAATGGGGCACGCAAGGGATCTTTTGGAGAAGGTGAAAGGGAGATTGGATCACCTCTTCAGTCCTGCCTAAAGTGTAGATCCCTTCTTCTTTCAGACAGAGTTTTTCAAAGATACTTAGAATATCTCAGCTGCTGCCTGTGTGTGTGTTGGATGATGGGGTCGAGGATTTAAAAAGAGTGCGATGACAAATAGGGATGTCTTTATCCCGAAGAAGAGTTGTTCAGGCTGTTCGGTGTAGATATCTGGAGAATATTTGGATAATAGAGATATTTGGGAAGTTTCCAGCTCTGATCTGGCCTTCATTTATGTGTCATTCATGAAAGCAGACATTTTTTGGGCGGAGTTGTTAATGACCAACTCATGGAGAATGTGGGATTCAATAGCTTGCGAGGTCATGGTTAAAAGGACCAGCTTGTGCACATCAGGGCGCACTGGCAGGCTGGAGTAGAGGGCAAGTAGAAGAGTTTTCATCCTGCAGTTAGTTAGGAGTCCCTGATAGAACTCCTGGGCCGTGTCTGCCTGCACCACTGCTAGCGGGGTGAAGATCTGGAAGACAGAAAGAACACGCAGACGCTAAAGGATCATTCCAGTGTCTCATGATGAGAGGGGTGCCCACGGATCTGTGGGTCACAGCCCGGCCCTGGGCTCCCTAGTCCTGGGCTGGAGGCCGCTCCCCCAGGAAGGTGACGCCCTACTGAGCCTGGAAGGCTGAGTGGCAGGTGGCCGGGGAGGGCAAGTGGGGAAGAATTTGGAGTGTGGAGGGCAGTTGGGGGTGGCGTGGCTGGGTCGGGGCGAGAGGGACACCGTGCTGAAGCTTCGGGAGCCTGGGAGGAAGGGGAGACACAGTGAGATCTATGCTTCCCTGCAGTGTGGTGACTGGATTGCGGCCCGCTGGGGTACCCGGGAAGCGGTAACCAGGTCGGAGAGTCCTTTATGATTTTCAGAGGCAGGGGAGGCTGGGACCTGCGGTGGCCTTGGCCTCGATTGACCTGCCGCCGTGGGTGAGACGCTTGTCAGGGATGCTGGCCCTTTCCCACTCAGAGGACGGGCTCTGATGCTCCGGTGTAGACATGGAAAGATGGAGGAGGGTCGATCGCTGTGCCTTTCGCCGAGCTCTTAAATTAGAGTTTCTTAGTTTTTTTGTTTCTTTTTTTTGAGGGGAGGGAACTTGTAATTTTGTTGAGTTTTGCGGAAGTGAATCATGTTTATCAAGATAAACTGTACAAGAAGTTTGTTTGATTATGACCTCGTTTCTAGGGGAAATCACGAGGACAGTTCCTGGAGGGCAGGAGGCCCGCAGCTGGGTCCCTAAGGGAAGGAGCGATGGGGACCTTTAACTGGACCCCAGCTACGTCCTGCTGTCAAAACAGCTCTTTTCTCTTGCTTTTTGTGTAAGGCCCTCCCTGTGTGCAGGGGTCTCACTGGCAGGTGGGGGCTAGCCGTCCACAGAACATTCTGGGTGGGGATCGGGCACCCCCACTGCCATAGAGGCATGCCACATGGGGCCGCCCCTTGGAGGCTGAAGAGGCTTTGTGGGTACAGGGGAGCCTGTCCTCCTCGCTCTCCAGGAAGACGTGAGGAGCCCCTCACCCGGCCCTGCTGTCTGTGACCTCTCTCTCTCATCCATTTCCTGCACCGCTGTGGGAGTGGGTCTCTCAAGGGCAAATCCGAGCCCATCATTCCTTGCTTAAAATCCTTCAACAGGTCCGCAGAGCGCGGCAGGGGAGGCCTGAAGCGAGGACCACTCGCCTGGGTGCCCCTGGGGCTGTGCTCTTCCCGGGGCGTCTCCTCCCCCTGCAGGCCTGCCCCCCCATGCTCCCTTGGTGTGCGGGAAGACCCCTAGACTGGGCCCTGGCTGGGCCTGCCCGAAGAAGCATCCTCCCACTTTAATTTTTCATGTGGGTACGAGAAGCCTAGTGTGTAGGATGCGTCCGTGGTTTCTGTTAAAGGGATCTTGGGTTCCTTTTCTCCTTGCGTTCCACTTAAGGACGGATGAGTATTTGTTGAATGAAGAGCTCATGTGCTAGATTGCTTTGAGCATGTAGCGCCAGGAAGGGCAAACTTTTCTCATTTAAGAAACTGACCTCTTTCCTTTTTTTTTTTTTTTTTTTTTTAAAGATTTTATTTATTTGACAGAGAAAACACAGCCAGAGAGGGAACACAAGCAGGGGGAGTGAGAGAGGGAGAAGCAGGCTTCCTGCCGAGCAGGGAGCCCGATGTGGGACTCGATCCCGGGTCTCCGGGATCATGACCTGAGCCGAAGGCAGTCGCTTAACCAACTGAGCCACCCAGGCGCCCCTGACCTCTTTCCTTAAAAAAAAAAAAAAAAAAATCAATTAAAATCAGACTGTGTGTGGTTTTTAAATTTTTTTTTAATTTTTTTGCCTTTGTTGCCAGGAGCCCCAGAATTAGAATTTCCGGTCCCAAATCCTAGAATTCAAGGTGGTCGCTGCACTGGCGTTCCCCTGAGCGGTCTGCCCCGCGCAGCTGCCCTTTCATGGGTCACCCATTGTCTGTACTTACTGGGTGACTGGGTGTGCGGGGCGCCGAGGCCACGGCGCGGGGAGGGCAGGCAGGCGAGGCTGGAGGTGAGGGACCGAGCGCGTCCCGCTGTCGGGCAGGGAGTGACAGAAGAGCGGGCGAGTCCGCGATGCCCCTCAAGTTCTGATGCAGGTGGGAGTTTCGGGGGGGCTGAGGGAAGAGCAGGTGGGGGAAGGGGTGGTGAGCGGAAACCCTGTGGGACGTGTTCGTGGGTGCCCGCCGCAAGTCCAGGCGGAGGCGTCCTTGAGGTGGCCTGGCGCCGGGGGAGAGTTTCTGCTCCTCCTCCCACTCCATCCCCCGCGCACACGTGCTTACACGGAAAGGCTCTCGGGATCTCTCGTGCCCAGTACAGCCTTGTGATTCTCATGTGGCTCTGGCCTCCCCGGTCACAGGAGAAGGGCTGGTGGCCCTGGGCCTGCTGGGCCTGCTGGGCCTCAATCGCTTGCCCGT
Organism: Spilogale gracilis; assembly: GCA_004023965.1. NCBI lineage: Eukaryota > Metazoa > Chordata > Mammalia > Carnivora > Mephitidae > Spilogale > Spilogale gracilis. The sequence goes on along the minus strand of PITA01014515.1, from coordinate 38,259 downwards.
GGTGATTCCTCCTGGGAGGGGGGTGGGCACGCCCAGGCTCTTCACTGGGGCCTTTGGAGATACTGCCTTGCAGGGAAAGGCCTTCTCTTCCAGCAGGAGCCTGGATGTGGCCCTGGGCGGTCCACACCACAGGGCCTGCTAGGGAGAGGAAGCCCCTCTGAGCAGTAGAGAACGAGGCTCTCACCCAGAGAAGCAGATTCGAGCAGCGCGGACCCGTCCCTGCGCTGTGCCCCTTGGAGTGGCGGGGTTCCGAGGTGTTAAATGAAAGGGCTTTGTTGGGGCAAGCACAGTTCCCGACAGCAGAACTTGTTAGAACCTTGACGAGCGAATGTGCTTTGTGCCTCTTCAAGAGCAGGGTTCGTGTCCAGGATTTCCCAAATTTCTGGTGTGCGGATTTGGAACAGGAGATCAAACACCGGCCAGTGGGGAAGACCGCGTTCCACGCCCGTGAGGCTGCTTCTTGAAGCGCCACGTGTAAGGGCTGGTCCGCCCATCGACTGGGACGCCCGTCTTTTCCGTTCCTTTCACTGTGGGTTGAAGTGTGGGCGGCTTGTCCCTCAGTAGCCACGTGCACTGGTCTGTGTGTGTGTGTTCTAAACTGCACTTGAAGTTCTGGTTCCTAGATTTCTCCCACATTCTCTACAGGTGGGCAGTTAACCTGTGGAAATCCTGGAAAATATACTGTTCGGTTGATGTGATTTCCTTAAAAGGTAAGAAATCTACAATGGCTGAGGCTTTGGGGCTTTAAATGGTAAGGATGTGTTAAATTGTGAGAATGATACGGGTTCTGTGAAAATTCGATGTTCTGGAAGGTTTCCTCAGGAATGTCCATGTTGCTGCAGTGACCAAGAACAAGCTGTATTTTCTGAGAGCGTGGCTATGCTGTTACGTGATCTTTGTAATTTTTTCCCGAAACCGGGCCCGATCGCAGATAGTTGTTTAGGATCAACTAAGACGAGGGAGCCGTAGCACGGGCATCTCACTGCTCCTGACGCCCTGAGACACGGTGTTTGGACACTAGCCGACCCAGGGACGTGGAGTTCGTTTGTAGCCTGATGAGGAACGGAGCCTGTGAGTGACCACGTGGGCTTGTCCCAGGTCACCCCGGTGGAGCCGTGCTCCATGGGCATTTTGATGTATCCTCCCCGGGATTCCAGATCACCTGCAGGCAGCTGGAATCCTTTTCTCTGGAAGATGTAAATCTTTTGTATGAGGGTGTGCGTGTCTCAGAGTCCGTTACCGGCGGGCCCTCGTTCCGCTGTCGCCGCAGCCGTCGGTCACGGGCCCGTCCAGCACCTTAGTTTGCATGCTCATCGCTTCCCTCCTGGATTGTGATAATCACTTCTGCACTTGCCTCCTCGCTCCCTGGTTCCCCCTCGTTCCTCGCTACTTTTTACCTTCCCAGGAGGGTAATGGAGCCTCCACTGCTCCCCCCCCCGCCCCCCCTCCAACTCCGAGGATTGTTTTAGGGCCCCTGCCTTCATTTCCATCCATGTTTCCTGCTCCTTGTTCCATCCTCCCGGGCTCTAGCCTTAGGAACCACTTGCTCCGTGGATGACGAGGTTTCAAACCTCCATGTTTCCAGGTTGTGGCCCCCAGGACTGAATACCTCCCCAGTTCATCCAATCTTCCTTCTGGACTCGACTCCCGTGTTTTTCCTTAGGAAGCCGTTCCCGACACAGCCTCTCCTTACCACCCCCCCTCCAGCCGGTGAGCAACTTGACATAACGCGATGATAAAGAGTGCAGACGGTGGTTCAAGCCCTTGCTGTACCAGCTCGGTGCGGTGTGACGCTGGGAACGTCACTTAACCTCTCTGTGCTCCAGCTCTGGAAAATGGAGTCAACAATAGTATTTCTCTTCTAGAGTTGTTGTTAGGGAAAATCAGCCATGAAAGTGCCAGTATGTAAGTCCTACTATTATTTATATTTTAAGTCTTATTATTAGTTTTTATTAAGGATAAAAAAACGATTACTGCATTTTTATACTCCCATGCTCCTTTCAAAGTGCATGGCATATCATAGGCACTCAATAAATGCTGCTTCTATCAATGAGCAGATTAAAAGGATCTGTAAACCCAGAGCACTTAGTGTTTGCTGAGTGATGCCCGCTGTGGTCACAGAAAACGACCTCCTTCCTCATACTTACCTATTTCACACTCAGGAGCCATTTAGAATTTCACTTGAAAATTCTGCTCTTTAACACGGTTGTGGGGTTGGGCATAGCTGTCCTTTCGAAGACAGTGTGGAGCGGGTGTGACCATCGTGTGTGAGTGGCACGTCTGTTCCCCGCCTGAAGTGCCTGCCCGTGAAAGCGCCATCCCGTTGGCCTGTCACCAGCCTTCGGGAGTGGAACGCCTGTCACCTGTGCTTTCCAGAAAGGGGTCGACATGGTCCACATACACCTCTCGACTCCCTCGTTCTGTATCGCTGCTTCGGAGTTAACGAAGGTCTCAGCGCGATTTTGTGTCCCCACAAAATTCACGTGCTGGTGGCTCAGTTTCCGGTATGTGCTCCGATACGTCTGCCCTCGGTATCGTTTCTCCAGAACTGTTTACAGCTCCCGGAACACTGACAGACTAAGAGACTTGATTTCTTTATTGGTACGTTTCTGTTACTTTATTTGTGCAATGGTAATGAGGCCCCTTTCCTCTGACCTTGGTGACCTCCCTCTGTTAGGAGGAGGTGGGGGAGGAAACAGGTGCAGACAGGTGTGAGGAGTGGAGCGCGGTCGGAGCGCGGCCCCCGCAGCCAGCACCCTCCAGCCTGGGGCGCACAGTGGCACCATTGACTTCTGCCCTGTGTGGACTTGTTCTCGGAAGGCGCCCTAGAGAAGGCCCAGCGCGAGGGGCGGTGGCTCCGAGGCCCTCCGAGTGACCTGAATGAGGGCAGCCGGGAACGGGGACCAGGCCGTGAATGATCCTTTTGTTCCACGGTGAAGTGAACTCGCGAACGTTCTAGTCACGGAGAATGTTGTTCAGTCAGAGTGGCCACGGTGCAGACAAGAGGTTTTGAAAACTTTCATTTAGTGGCTGATACTTGGACTCAGTGATGATAGTCAGAAGACTCCTGGGTACTCAGAAGGCCTTAGGAAGCCAGGAGGGCCACCGCATCGGTACTCAGGAGTGTTGATGTGGCGAGAGAGCATGGCCTTGGCCCAGTCCTGTCCGGGGATCGTGTCCCGTGGGGGGATCTGCTTTGCCTGCCTACTGGTCAGGACACCTCATTTTCCATGCATGCGATGGAAATAGCCTGCGGGCACATTCCGCTGATTTTCCCAGCAGGTCTGTCTTTATATATTAATTTACTGAAAGAAAGGTGGTTTGTTCTCTGTTTCTTGTCCGGTTTTCTTAGGGGAGCCTATGCTTTGGCAGTGGCTGTGCCATGACATCATCGCCTGCGAGCAAGCACAGATTGCTGACTTTATTAGGCGGTTCAGAAAGTTTCGTTCGAATGAAGTCCTTGTATTTAGCGCTTTTCCCCCATAAGTGGGCCATTGACTGGGTTTTAACAACTGTTTTGATGAACGAGTTGTTTTGTTATGAAAGGATTTCACACTTCAAGTTTGCTGCTTGGGTTGTGCTATTTTTGTCTTCTGAAAGTTATTTAAAGTGAAAAGAACCAGCACCTCAATGTTACAGGCTGAAAATTCCCGATGAGTTCAGAGCCAGAGTCTCCACCAGCCTCAGGCCTCCTGTGGAGCGCCCCGAAGAGGATATATTAGTTTTGACGGAATTTCTGTCTTCCATGAGTGCAAACAAAATGAAACAAAACAAAAAACCCAAATGTAAAATGAACTAAAACCACCACAACAAGCTGGAAGAGGTAAAAATCAAGAAGTTGCTACTTGGGGTCTCGGAGGGGAGCCCCGCTGCCGCCGACACCATCCCTCAGCTCAGCCTGGGAGGGAAATGTTTTCCCGTCCTCATCTGTTTGGAACCCTCTTGGCAAGGCTTTTGAGGCTGTGTTTCTGGGCATTTACAAGAACTGGCTGCCCTCTAGCTTGCATCCGAGGTGAGGATTAGGTTTTCCTCACCTCCACCTCCCTCTCCTTCCCTTCAGTGGGATTTATGGCGTGGCGAACGAGAGTCTCCCCTGCCTCATGGTCCTTCTCTACCTGTAGCCGAGGGGAGGCAAGCCCTTTCCCTTCTATGAATCCTGCTTGATCGTCTTCTGCGCGTACTTTGGTTTTTGTCCTGGAGTCTGTCCGGCTGTATGGTGGGCATCCACTAGGGGATCTTTCATATGTTCTTCCTTGAGCAGAACAGCAGCTCCGAGCAGCGGACTCGTGGCCTTCTGGACTGTGATGTCCAGGGCTGGTAAAGCCACTGAAGGGAGGTTTCTGTGGTCCCCAGAGTCAGGTCTGTTGTCCCCGGAGCCGGGTCTGTGTTGGGCTGGGACGTCCATGGCCAGGTGCAGGGTGCCGGAACGGGCGGGGGTGGGGGGGGCACATGTGACGAGCCCTTGTTATGTCTCGATAACTTATGTCATAGGGGTTTTCACAGAGCCCAGTGAGGTGGGTTGGAAAGCACTCTCAGCACAGTTGTTTACTGGTGTCTAATCGGGAGACAGTGGAGGCGGCGCTGGTGGAGATTTGATTCAGGAAGACGGGACCGTAGACACCCCCTTCCCTCCCTCCAGGATTCTAGCATGGTGCGCATTTTGCCCGTGATGTTATGTAGCCCAATGGGAACCCTCAGCTTCGTTTTCTGCTTTGTTCATTACGACTCTCCCCTCCTTATACAGTCATTCCTTATATTATTTTTACAATGTCTTCTTTAGACTTACAGACCAAGTTCTAAGGAGAACTAAAACGGAAATTTGCTAGAGCATCTGAATCTGACGTCCCCCCCGCCCCGTTACCCCAGGTGGGCCCACCTTTCTTAGGAGTGTCATTTATTTTTCGAGCTGCGAAGTAAAGAAGCAGAGTTTCTTTGGACTTCCAAAGCCCATCTCTTTTAAAATCTTCTGTGTTTAGTGTGTGGCTTAATGTCTTTTGAAACCATTGCTGTTTTTAAACTGGTGTGTATAGCACAACATTTTCAGTCTAGAATACTCATTTTCTGACAGATTGTCCACTTGTAGGATTTTGCAGATAACCAAGAACAATCCATTAGAATGTATTGCTTTTGGCTGGAGGCCAAGAATGTTGGCTCATTTGTTTAGGGGGTGATATTTAAGGAGGCCAAAGACCAGAGGTTTAATTCCCAGATGGGCCAATTAGTTCAGCTTTGTTCTCCAACATCAAGGTGAACCCCAGACCCCAGCCATCTGTCTTTGGAAATGCATAGCATTAGCCACGAGGAGCATGGTTCACAACGGTCAAAGTCTGGAGGGATCAGCAGGAGACCGTGGGCCACTTGCTCTGAGGACAGAGCCAGGTGCCTCCTGGGTGGCTGGTGGGCCATTAGAATCAAGCCGCAGTGAATGCTGGAGAAGACTGGCCAGGAAGCTATGAGAATGCTCAGTAAGAGTTATTAAGGGATAGATCGGAGTCTGGAAGTCAGGAATGTTGGGAAATTCTCAGATGTTTTAATTCTGACCATGTATTTGTGAATGACTGCACCGTGCAAGATAGAGGAAAAGTACCTCTGTCTTGTATGGCCATTTTCTAATGAACTTTGGTCTTCAAAGGAAGTGTACCAAAGACAGAGGGCAGATGGTCAAGGGGCCCGGCCATAAGCGTAGCCTCGTGCGCGTACTGCTCTGTCCTAAGCGCTCTTGTTCGACCTCACTGTAGCTTTCGGAGGAAGGTGCAATTACTACTGTTTCACACATGAGCAGAGGCACTGAACTTGCAGGTGTCGCGAGAGTCACGGACCTAGTTCCATAGCTGAACTAGGATGGTGGAGCAAGGCGGTCTGGATCGGGAGGGATTTGAGACTTGCGGAAGATGCCGTGCACAATAAAAAAGGTGGTTACCGGAGGCACTCGGAGCCAGAAGAGAGGACTGTCATCGCCACCTCTGGCACGGCCCCGATGGAGCGACAGACTGTCAACTTTCCACTCCTGTAGTCTTTTGCGTACGTACTAAGAAACCCAGAACGGTAAAAGTATGTTGGGGGAGTACTCAGGAAGATTTAGTTTTTCCAAATGAATTTCAGCCTCCCAGCCTAACAGCATTCTTTCCCAGGGCCCTGAGGACGGTTGGACAGAGGTCGTCATTGTACCATGTTCATGATCTTTGAGGAAGCACCGGGAAGAGAAGGGATGCCAGGAAGGTGCGGACGCGTTGGGGTGTGGAGAAGTGGGGAAGCTCTGCTTAGGAGGAGCCGATCTCTGCAAATAGATCTGTTAAGTAGATCTCACTGTGTGTCCTCGCTTACTCTGAATGAGCCTGTGCGATAAAGCTGGAGTCCGAAAAAGGATGCTCGGTGGGGACAAAGTGTAGTTGTCTGATGTTAGAGTAAGTGCTTTCCTCTGGTCAGTGAGTAACCCACATTTGGAGGATGTGAGGATCTGCCTCCGCTGGGGGGATTAGACACCGTTAAGATTTCCTCCCACCTGTTTCCAAGAATACGACCTGGTGTGTAGGAAACTAGACCAGAGGCGGCTTTGGCTCTTTGGTTTTCCACCTGTGAGGAGGTCATTTAATCTTATTTCCAGAAGAGGAAACTCTAGGAAGGGTGAGAGAGTGGGTTTCCCAAGTCCAGTCTGTGGTATTGGGGGCCAGAGGCAAGCTGGGGGCTCGGCCGTGCGCTCATCGGACCGCAGCCACGGGGAGGGAGAGAGTCTCCAGGAGGCAGTTCGGCCCGCGCAGGGGTGAGGTCCCCTGGGTGTGCGTCTCCGCTCTGCCTTGTGACCTTCGATGACTGCACTCACTGCTCCCCCCGAAGAAACGCGCTGTGGTGAGGCCGTGGCTGGGCCCGTCGGCGGAGCCACGGGGATGTCCTCCCTGCTGTGTAGGCGGGCCCGGCAGCGTTCTTCATTTTGCCGATTATTGCTGATAAGTTCCCCAGCGTCCTCGGCTCAACACCAGAAGTGGCATTTTTGCCTCGCTTGTCTCGGGACCACGTGGAATCCTACCAGGGCGTGTGTTATGGTTTCTGTGTGTGTGAGGACTTTGCATCTTCGTGGGCACATGGTGAGCAATCCGACCACAGGCCCCTAGCAACCCTTTCCAGCTCTGAAATCATGTGATCTATTCTTTTTGAGAAGGATGCCTTCTACGTCTCCTCCTCCAGCCCTGCAAGCCATGGCAACCATCCTCTAATAATCCTGTCAGGAAATATGTAACTGTAACTGTGTGTCTAATGTCTAAGCTTATTTTCCAGACATAAAATAAGCAAGATCGTGCTTGTGGAGGAATGCCCTGCGCCGGGTGTTTCCGGAACCTAGAATGTTCGTAACCCACCCCCACCCCCGCCCGTGGCCAGCATGTTTCTGTGATGTCTTGCCTGCTTTCGTGCTCATTCTGCAACAGTTGTGGAAATTGAGGGTATTTTGAATTGTAATTTTTAAAAAAATGCAGAATTTTGGTTTTTAGAGGATTTACATTTATTTTGGACATAAAGTGTCTTTGCCGGGTAAGTGTGAGGATAGATCAAGTCAGTATTTCTGCCTTTTTCTTTTTTTATTTTCATTTTGAAGAGGCTACTTCTGCGAAGCCTTTCTTGCTGGTCCAGGGGTGGGGGGAGGTTGGCCCCTCCTCTGCGGGGGTCACATGGGACAGCCCCACGCTGCCGGCTTCTCCACCACTCTCCGCCTTGTCCCTGAGGACCCATGTCACCATACCTCTTCCCTTGCCTGTGCCAGTCACCCAGGCAGCCTAGACTTCCAGGGCGTCCGTCATGCCCCGTCCCCGTCCTTGGGGACGCCTTTCCGGAGCTGCCCCTGCTCCCCGACCTGGTCTGTGAACGTCCCCTGCCCTGTTGGGGTTTTGGAAACCAGATCTCCCCTGAACATGCTGCTCCTCCCGCAGCCCAGCCAGGTGGCTGCGGTTTTCCCTCCTGACCCTGGAATCATGGCTGGGGACGGGGTAGTGCCCTCCACGCGGTGTCCGTCCCAGTCCCCCTCGTCCCGGGAGCCCGTGCTCTGGATCCAGGTTCTGTCTCGGCCCCTCTACCCCACATCGTCCTCATCTGCCGCTGGCTTGTTGAAGACCCTTGTTTCTGGTTCGCTGTCCCTGTCTGAGCAGCCCCCTGTCAGGTCTCCAGGACGCCCCTGTTCCTACTGATGACACTCCCCACATCTTCCCGGCCTCCCCTCCTGGGAACTCATCTCCCACTGTCCTCAGGCGGTGAGTCTCCGGTCAGGGGTCTGATGCCGTGACCACCAGGAGCCTCGGCTCCTCCCTGGCCCCCTGGTCTGATCACCTCCGCCCGGCCTTGTGGTCCCACCAGCCGCACACCAGTGGGCTCTTCCCTCCGTGAGCATTCTGCCTCTTCGTAGTCCCGCCCTCACCCCGTCTCCTGACTCCCACCCTTCCGCAGCTTCACTTCAGGGATCGGCCTCTAGAATCACTACTGAGATGCCCACCCTTGTCCCTCTCCTGGGTACTTGGTGGGTCTCCCTCGACTGGAGCGCAGTCCTGGTGAAAGCCGTGTCTCTCCATGTGGTCTGCACGGAGCCACACCATGTCCACCGTCTCCCTAACGTCGTGATCGGAAGTCGCAGTGCGCCCTGGATGCTGCCCAGAATTCACCCTCTTTCTGCTGGCCACTCGATCCCCCGTTCTCTTCCCTGACTGGGGCACACTTTGTCCTTGCTCTTCACATGCCCGCGGCCTCCTTACTTTCAGCCACTTCCTTCTTCCCTAACGAAACAAATGATCAGAAGAGACCTTCCTGGGGCTCCAGCCGGCACACCTGCCACCCTCCCGTCTGTGTGCTGGGTCCGCGTGCATGTCGCCCTCCCTCCGTCTCAAGGACCTTGTTCCACGGCATTTCCCCTCTCTTCCTATGTCATCAGTTTTCTTTACTGCGTTCCCGCTGGCATACAAGTCATTATTTTTCCCATTAAGTAGAACATCATCTCTCAAGTTTGATTTCTGCTCCAGCCACTACTCAATTTCTTTTTCCCCCGCATACATTAGAAGGGTTTGAGTGATTGCCCGTCTTGGTCGTGTCTGAGCTCCCTCCTCCCGGTCTGGGCTGGACCCGTCACACTGGGCGCCTGCCCTCGCTCAGCCTCCACCAGCTCTGCTCTCCGCCGCTCAGCGGTGCCGTTTCCCTGCCGCCGCCCACGATCGGGTGCATGGTCAGGTCCTTGTGTTCTCTCAGCTTCGCCTCGCTGACACATTTAACAGGTTTATTACTCTCCTCCTCGAAATACAGTCTCTTCCGCACTGCCTGGGCGTCCTGCTCTGGGTTTTCCTTTTCCCTCGTGAGTTGGGGTCTCTCAGTCTCCTTTGCTATTCCTTCTCTCCCCACACTCTTGTGGAGCACGTGAGGGCACTTGGCCCTCTTCACGCACACTCTGAAGGTCCTCTGTATGAAGAAGAGGTCTGCATTTGTGTCTGTCACTTAGGTCTCTCCTGAAAACCCCAGACTCCTGCAGCTGACTGCTTGCTGGAGATTTCTGTTTGCATGTCTCTAACAGGCATTTCGAGCATCACCTGTCCGTGGGACCCCTTGAGGTTACTGACGTGTCTGTTTCCCCAGGCGCTCATTTCTAGGGGACCCTTATTCCCAGACCCCGAACATAGGTTGCTTCATGGTAGAGCCTGATAAAAATTTGTTAAACAGAAGAATGACTATTTCTTTTTTTCCTTTCTTTTCCTTTTTTCTTTTATTAAGATTTCATTTGAGAGTGATTACAAGCAGGGGGAGCCGCAGAGGGAGAGGGAGAAGCAGACTCCCTGCTGAGCAGGGAGCCCGATGCGGGGCTGCATCCCAGGACCGTGGGATCATGACCTGAGCCGAAGGCAAATGCTTCACCAACTGAGACACCCAGGTGTCCCAAGAATGCCTATTCTTTGCTGCATTTCTTTTAAAAAAAGATTTTATTGTGGCGCCTGGGTGGCTCAGTTGGTTAAGCGACTGCCGTCGGCTCAGGTCATGATTCTGGAAACCCGGGATCAAGCCCCACATCGGGCTCTCTGCTCGGCAGGAAGCCTGCTTCTCCCTCTCTCACTCCCCCTGCTTGTGTTCCCTCTCTAGCTGTGTTTCTCTCTGTCAAATAAATCTTAAAAAAAAGATTTTATTTATTTACTTATTTATTTGAGAGCAGGACCAAGCATGGGGGAAGGAGCTGAGGGAGAGGGAGACAAGCTGACTCTTAGTTGAACACGGATGCTGAAGTGGGGCTCGATCTCACGACCCCAAGATCATGACCTGAGCCCAAACCAGGAGTCGGATGCTTAACCTACTGAGCCACCAGGTGCCCCCCCTTGCTGCGCTCTTTCAGCTTAAGTTATTGTAAATCTGTTTGCCACAAAGCTCTAATAAAGCTAATTATCATTTCATGTTTCCTCTGAAGCATATTTATTGTGTATGTCAAATGGATTTAAGACGATAATAACAGGAAAGGCAGACAGTGTAAATAGAAGAGAGCACCTAGAGGTTCTCATGCTGTTTCATTTAAGGGAGTCATGTTCGTGGTACAGCTGTCTCTCCATACGTTGGGAAATGTGTCGGTTTATTTATTTACATGTTTCCCGCCAGGTTACAAAAACAAAAAGATCTGGGGGGACTGATTGGAAATGTGATGATGTAAGGATGTTGCAGTCGGAGGTGCCGTTTCCAGTGCTGTGTGACCTGAATAGAACGTACGTCCTTTATGTGAATATTCGCCTTCCTAAGGAGCCCTGTGTAGATCGTGGCGTTTCCCACCAGAGGTGCTGTGTCTAGGGCTTCAGTTCTGCCTCTCTTGTTTGGGTAGTAAGGTCTCTGGGCTTCCAGTTGTGAGGTAATTTAAATTCTGAGGCCGAAACTATTGAGCGTTTGGCAGCTGTCTTGATTCAAGTTAAATTAATCATTTGGCTGTTTGATATTTTACCAGCAGTCCGCTGAGTCTGTGCCCTCTCGCGCATTGCACATAAGCTACGAAGCAAAGGCTAGAGCCCGTGCTGGTCCATTCTGGTTTCTCTTAAGTCACTCAGTCCATCAGCGTGAGGATTCAAGGCAAGATTGATTGATTAATCGATTTCCTTATTGATTTATGATTTTCTTTCTTTATATGAGAGAGAGAGAGTGAGAGAGCACAAGCAGGGGAAGCAGCAGGCAGAGGGAGAAGCAGGCTTCCTGCCAAGCAGGGTGCCTGACATGGGGCTTGATCCCAGGACCTGGGATCATGATCCGACCCAAAGGCAGATGCTTAACTGACTGAGCCACCCGGGCGCCCCTCAGGGTAAGTTTCAAAAAACATCTCATGGGGCACCTGGCGGCTCAGTTGGTGGAGTGTGCGACGCTTGATCTTGGGTCGTGAGTTGGGTGTAGATGGAGATGCCTCAAGAATAAGATCTTAAAAAACACTTTAGAAATGAACATGCTCTCAAACAAACATTTTCTGGGGAGAACAGTTCAATGAGGTGGCTTTTTTTTTTAAAACATTTTATTTGGCATTTATTTGGGGTTTGTGGAAGCTCAGCGTTCCCATGGGCCCTTTCCCTGTCTTTCCCTGTTGTCAGCAGCTTACTTAACTGCGGTAAATTTACCAAAACCAAGAAATTAGCGCTAGTGCAGTAACGTTAATGAGATGAGATTTTATTTGGATTTTTACTTGTTTTTCCATGACTATCCTGTTTTGAATTCTAGGATCGAGTCTAGGACACCGTGTGTGTTTTCTTGTTGTCTTCTAGTCTCTTGCTGTCAACAGTGACTCTTTCACGGATGGAGAAAGGGGCTTAAGTTAACGCTCTCTTGACCTCGTGACAACGTACAGTTTAAAGCTGCTGGAATACTGGGGCTGTTGGCACTTTGGAGATGCTCTGACCTGGGGACTACGGAGGAGTGGCCCTGTAGGCTGAGTTTGGCTTACAGGGTGTGGGAAATAGGAATTTTTTTTTAAAGATTTTATTTATTTGACAGAGAGAAACACAGCCAGAGAGGGAACACAAGCAGGGGGAGTGAGAGAGGGAGAAGCAGGCTTCCCGCCGAGCAGGGAGCCCGATGTGGGACTCGATCCTGGGTCTCTGGGATCATGTCCTGAGCCGAAGGCAGTCGCCCAACCAACTGAGCCACCCAGGCACCCCAGGGAAATAGGATTTGAATTAGTTATCAAAAAGTAACAATTAGGTTTTCCAGAAAAAAAAAAACAAAACCCCAATCTGTATTTTTGGCTTCTCTTTGAGAAATTGGCGGGCCCTGCTGCCCCAGACCAGGTCTGGTCACCGACTGGAACAGTGCCGTGGCCCCAGGAGGTGCTGTCCCTTTTCTTTGGGCCAGGGTGTTCAGGTTCACGCCCGGTCGTGCCCCTCGCCTTCTAGAGGTGGATGCCCGGAGGGGCAGGCTGCAGCAAGCTTGCCTTCACTCTGCACGGATCCTGGCAGACAGAGGCTGCAGGGGACCCCCCCCAACTCCGCCCCCCTCCTTGTCTCCGTGTATCTTTGCCGTGCCCCACTCATACGGGAGTCTGCCGCACACTTCCCCAAAACGGCGTCTGGTTTGTGGTAAAATAGCATAAGTTGCTAACACTTAAAATCAGGTGATTAACCTGGAAATGCAGATTTATGACTTCCCTTGAGAAATCAGATCATCTGGCACTGCTGGGGCTGCGTTCCGGCTGGCACCGTGCCCTGGGCTGGGGCAAGGCCATCCCCTTGGATGGACGCCGGCTCCTCTGGCCCCTTCAGCGCAGTCGTGGGGATGGTCCCTGTGGCCATTTGACTGTGCGGTGCGGGCTTCTGTTATGAAGGTGGGAGTCGGGGAGCCCCCATGTGTTCCTTGGTAGTTATTTTTGACAAGCAGTTGCTGAAATAACTCCCCAAGTTACTGAGGAAAAGGGACTTTGGGACAGGGGCTTGTGACCGAATCAGGGCGGGTAGGGGTGCTGGAAGTCCGCCATCGTGTCCTGGACGCGCTGTCCGTTCCCGTCTGCGTGACCTTGGGGTTAAGGACAGGTGTAGCCCAGGGTGCCCTTGCATAGCTCAGAGCCCTGCATTTAGGGAATTGCCCGGCAGCTACAGGGATGAATCTCAGGCAGTCCCTGACTGGTACCCCTGTGATCTCATGCGAGGAAGTGTGCAAGTATAGGGATGAGAGGAGAGCACTCCCTTTCGGATCATTGCAGGAGCAGGGATAGATTATTAAAGGGGTATTGTATGTGTGTGGGACTCCCAGGTTTCTGGAGGTGTGTGGCCAAGTGTAAAGTGCGCACTGCATTTCAGAGGCTTGCTCCGCAAGAAAGAGCGTACAATCTATCATTAATAATTTTTGTGTTCAGGGCCCCTGCATGGCTCAGACGGTTAAGCGTCTGCCTTCGGCTCAAGTCATGATCTCAGGGTCCTGGGATCGAGCCCCGTGTTCGATCTGCCTGCTGGCGGGGGGGGGGGGTCTGCTGCTCCCTCCCCGCCACCTCCCACTACCCTTCTGTGTTTGCGCACATGTGTGCTCTCTCTCTCCCTCTCAAATAAATGTAGCTTTCACATTGGTTACATGCTTAATTGATGTTTTGGATGTACTTGGTTAAGTAAAATAACTTCTTAAAGTTGCTTCCATCTTTTCTTAACTCTTAAAATGTGACCACGAGATAATTCAAGCTGACACAGTCCGTCTGTTTCCACTGGACGGAGCGGCTCTAGCCTGTGTTGGATTTGAGGTGAGATGAGCGGGTGGCCTGTTTTCCGGGTCTTGCCGAGGTCAAGTACAGAGAACACGTGTGAATGGAATTGAATGGAATTGTTTTTACAGCCCTTGGCTTGAATCAAGTTTATGCCTTGTTAATGTATGATACTGTTCCATTCATGGTGTCGCCATGTCATCCAAGGTCCTCTCATTGACTTTGGGGTCATTTAATTTTCCTCCCTGAGCCTCAGATCCCAGCCCTGTACGGTAGGGACAGTAGTGATCCACAGTATTGACTGAAGACTGGGGAAAGTGGCACGTACAATGTCCAGTGTCACATTTATGGCAAATTATGTTTACTTTCAATGATCACTCCTGGATCCAGATCCAAAATCTCATGGATCGCTTCTGTGTGTTAGGAATAAGACTGCCCAAAAATATTAGAAGGCGGCACCTCTGCTTTGTAACGTGAGGCTTTCTTCTAGAAAACATGAGTAAATTGGTTTTTCTTCTCTTGACTACGTGTGAATACATGACATAGATTGTCATTCCCAGCACCTCAGTCTTTTCTGTTCTTGGGGGTCAGTAAGGATTGAAACCCAGCAGTGGACTACGTGACCGATACGTTGTTCGGGAAAATATTGGACCCCTTGGCTGCTGACAGACACTGGAAACGTGTCAGGGGGACAGTAGGACGCAGTCTGCATGTCACTGCAGAGATGGACCCAGGGAGCACCGTCCGGCCAGGTGAGGACGAGCGCAGGACCCAGAACTGTGCTGTGGGGAGGTCTGACCTCCTCCTCATCTGGCCCTTCCCTTCGTGGTTTTCAGGCACACACAGGGGGTACTTTGTGATTCCTTTACTATTAATTAATTAATTATTTATTTTTAAAGATTTTGTTTATTTGTTTGACAGAAACAGCCAGAGAGGGAACACAAGCAGGGGGAGTGAGAGAGGGAGAAGCAGCCCTCCTGCCGAGCAGGGAGCTTGATGCGGGGCTCGATCCTGGGACCCCTACAATTGGTAGTTTAGTGGGGTTTTATTCCTTTTCCTTTGGTCATAAAGGAATCACAACCTAGGAGTTTGAGACTCCGAAGATGGGCAGATAAGGATGCATAGACTGGAAATGTGTTTTGTTTTTTTCCTTAGAGCTTGTGTGTTTTGCGCGTAAGTCTATTAAAGACACTGCGTTCGTTGTTCTCCGCTCACACTCGTGTCTCCTGCGCTGCAGGTAGAAGGCAGATTTTGAATTTCCCACTTTACACAGTTTGCCTTTGCTTGGCAGTTACTTCTCAAATGATGACTAGAACTCCTTGTTGCTAGAGTAGTTCTCCAGGGGCTTGTTACATGCAAATTCTGCAGAGGGCACAGGCTGACATGCGTCGCAAGCTAAAACTCCCGTGCACCATGGAAGCTCTTATTATTAACCTGGTCGTGAAGTTGGCTTGGAACCGCTGCAGAGCCCAGCCAGGCTGCCTGCCGTCCCAGCTGGGTGGGCGTGGGTGGTGCTTCCGTGGCGGTTCCTCCCCCCCATCTCAGCCAGCATCTCGCGGCCATCGGGAGCCTGACTCTGCCCCCCACCCACACATTCTGGTGGTTCTGCTCCGACTCCCACAACCACTTCAATGGGAGCCCTCTGATTTCTGATAAGAACTCAGGGGAGAGGCCTCCTGTGTATCATATTATGACTATATAGTAACAATGATCGTAGAAACTAACAATTGATTGCTTAATGTGTGTTAGATACTCCTGTAGTAATTTGCTCTCTTTGATCCTCTCAACTCTAGAAGACAGGTGTTGGTCTTGTCCCCATTATACAGATGACACAGCTGAGGCTCGGAGAAGCTGCATGACTGGCCCGTTCTCAGGCGCGAGTCTGTAAGAACTGGGCTCAGGCAGAGAGCAGCTCCTGGGCTTTTAACCCGCTCGCTTGGTGAGCTCTGCTTCTGTTGGTTTCCTTCTCACCTGCCACATGCTCTTCAAGAGCAGACTCTACCTGTGAAGTGACGTTTTCATTAAGAACTGCAGGCTGCTCTCTGTGCTTTTATCTCTCCTGGTCGGAGCCGACCGAAAGCTGTCTTGCCTGTCTCTATGGTTTAACCCTTTACATTGTATTTTTTCCTGATTATTCCTTGTGCATCCATCTTGATGTTTCAGATTTTGTCAGTAGTTCTAATGTGGGGGCAGTTTGTATGCTTCTCTCTAATTTTCCAAAATACTTGGTATAGTAGCAGGGGAGCCCGTTAGAAAACATGGAAGGAATAGGGATAGGGCACTGGGGGCAGAGCACTTGGCTGGCTGACTAGCCCCTTCACTACCCTCTTTGCCTTATCCTATAGAGTGGTGATTAGTCAGAGACTGGTTCTTAACCACGGGTGCTTCTGTCCTCAAGGGTACATTAGGGATGTCTAGAAACATTTGTGATTGTCACTGCTGGGGTGGGCTGCTGCTGGTGTCTGTGGGTGGAGGCGGGGGCTGCAGGTGGAGGTAGACATCTGTAACACATGGCAGTCCTCCAACACAGAATGACCTGGCTGCACTGTCGCAGGGCTGAGGCTGAGACCCCCTGGCCGGGAGAGATCCATACCATACATTCTGGCCAGTTACGCACAAGTGAAAGAACACGGAGGCTTTCTGTGACAGTTCTGTCTGTTTGACATAGGAGCTGTCCTTTCCTGTTTTCAGGTGTCTTACCTTCCACCTGACCTTGAACCTGGGGATAGGGACATCCATCTTGTGACCAGAGGTCAGCAAAGGTGAAAAGTCGACACGCTAGGGATGGTGGAATGATAGATGAGAAGTGATTGGGTTTTCTCTGACTTGTAGCCGCTCGCATCCCTAGCTAATGTACCACAGAAACTTGACTGAGGAGGGGCCTGTATGCCATGTCCTGGCTAATCCGGAGCCTCCACATTTCCTCTACATTTCCAGGGACGTAATTCACTGCGTAGGGAGGAGATTCGAATATTGTTGCAGACTTTTAGTCATTTTAAAGTTCTCCCTCACTTTGAGATCTGACCCCTGAAGTCTCTATGCGTGGACCTAGTCTTAGGCTTTGCTGGGATTTACCTCCACAGACTCTCCCACATATTCAGAGATGTCCATGGGAAGCCATCTTTTAAAAATTTTTAGTTTTTGTTATTATTTTTTAATTAGAGAGAGAGTGCACAAAGGGAAAGGGAGAGAGAGAAGTCGCCCCCCACTGAGCAGGGAGCCCGATGCGGGGCTCGATCCCAGGACCCATCACGACCTGAGCCTAAGACAGACGCTTAACCAACTGAGCCCCCCAGGCGCCCCCATGGGAAGCCGTCTTGATCAGGTTGGCAGGTCTGCCAATAGACAGCCTCTTACAAATATTCTGGAGGGGTGTAGATCTAGAACGTAGTCCCGTCCTCTTGGACCGGCCTTCAGAGCCAGAGTTCCAACAGCAAAGCTGTTCATAAGAGAGAATCACCTCTAGGGCCCTGAGCCCTTTGGGTTCCTACATAGAATTCAGAATCGGTGCAGATATCCGAGAGGCTTCCCGTGTTAGGGTCTACATAGATGAACCATGGAAGGGCTTTCAGTGGCTCGAGCGCCCCTATTCTGCTGTCCACCGTACGGACAAGAGGTGAGCAATACTGCCTTCCTCTTCATTGCCTTTGTTTTCTGTCCAACCAGCAAATGAGCAAGCACCTCAAAACCCTTCTGAGGAAACATCTTGACTTGTTGGCTTTCTCTGCAATGTGAATGCTGCTTTGGCTGAATATCTTTTTTTTTTTTTTTTTAATTAGGGTAAAAACACATGATTTACCATACTAACCACTTTTAAGTATATAGTTCAATGGTAAATACATTCATTTTTGTGCAACAGGTCTTTAGAATTTTTTCTAGAAGTTTCTAGAACTTCTTTGGTTTGCTGTCTTTCCTGGTGGTGGGAGGTGAGATGTGTTTTTATTGTATGCATGGACTTACTGTTGGCCTGCTGCCCGTTGCCTCCTACAAAGCACTTCTCCGGAGGCTTCTGGCCCAGCAAGGAGGACTGCCGGTCAGACTCAGCCCTGCAGCCCTGCCGGGCCAGCGGCTTGGTGTGCACCCTCAGTTGTCTCTGTGTCGACAAGCTCACGAGGTGGGAGTCCAAGCAGACTCAGCTGACAGGGTGTAAACCTCACCAAATAACTCCGCTGCAAAGCTCCTCTGTTTAGTACCGGGTCCTGCTCGGAATGATGGACAGGGCTGTCTTTCCTGGCACTTCTCCCTCCCAAAGATCCCATATGGTGGCTGCCCCTTTGCAGCCTTTTCTTTCCTTCCACCTCTTACCAGGCTTACTGGGGAGTGTGGGATTCGGGTGGGATTTTCTCTCGAGCAGCGGTGGAGGCTGTGTTCTGAGACACCAACGCTGTAGCACCTGTAGGAGTTGAGGAAAGCCCGTTATTGGACAGCTTTTCCCCAGGAGGGCTAACCTCTAGTATAAAGGCAATAAAACTGGATAATTAGGATTTCCCAGTTGAGTTGATATCGTCAGGTTCTGTTTCTTTTTTACAGTTAAGAAAGTGCTTTCGAAATTTCCGCTTCCCAAATAGGTAGCACAGAACTCTAGTCGAAAAGCATATAGATGTTCATGGTGCTGTTACTCCGATTATTTAATGTTTCATGCACTCGGAGAAGCTTCTGCTTATCGTCCATCCTGAGCAGGGGAGAGTTCCCTGGTTCAAGGTAGACAGTGTGTAATCATGTGGTTAACAATCTAAAAAGCTCCAAATACTTGCTTAAGTTTGAATTGCTTTTCTCATAAGCAGGTGGCAAATGAAATGAAGTCACAAGGGCTTGAACTTTGCTCACTAAAGATGGGCTAATGTCGTGTGAGGGGCACGTTGTTTTTGGCGGGAGGTTATAGATGCTTCAGATTCTAGGTGTGATCATCTCCGTTTGAAATTGTATACTTTGTGGTTTCTAGCAGTGCAGGGTGAATTTTTTCAATTGAACTGAATTTGATTGTGAGGTTTTCAGCCCCGAACTTGGACTGACTTGTCCTCTTCACTGATTCTGTCCATGTTAGGAATATGACAGGTGTGTGTTCCATGCACTAAGAAATGTTTTTTTTGGTAATAAAAAATACCAGTTAAAAAAAAAAAAAAGACCTTAGCTAATCCACTAGGCGAATTAACCATTTCTGAACTAAATGGTGAACACAACTTAGGTTGTGTTTTTCCTGTTGCTTTAAAAAACACCAGCAGATGGTCTCCTGGTGACTCTGTGGTTAAGCGTCTGCCTTCGGCTCAGGTCATGGTCCCGGGGTCCTGGGACAGAGCCCTGCATTGGTCTCCCTGCTCGGTGGGGAGCCTGCTTCTCCCTCTCCCGGTCCCCCTGCTTGTGTTCCATGTCTTGGTATCTGTCTCTCTGTCAAGCAAATTAAAAACAAACAAACAAACAAACAAAAACTTAAAAAAAAGGTCAATAGACAGTATCATATAGGCTGTAATTTCTCTTCTCTGGAATAAAGGTGGGCATCCTTTTTGGGTCAAGAGTTGCAGCTGTCTTATACCTTTATTTCCGGTCCTATTTGATAGAAACAAAGGGAGAACATAAAGGCAGGAGACATGTGACTTGATTATGAATGTGTAAAAATACATTGGGTTTTCAATTTGCTAGAGGTCGGAGTACAGTACATGCTATAGATAAATAAGAGTAAAGATTAGAAAATTCATGAATCGGATAACTTCCTACCTATGATACTGAAACATCAAAATATTTACAAAGCTTGTCCTCGACGACGCAAGAACTGTCTTACCACCCTGAGGATGTGCTGTATCTCTAAAGTGAGGATGCGTGGTCACGGGCTGCTGTCACAGGGATCCATAGTGTGTGAAGGCTGGTCTGCTACCAAACTGTGGCAGTGTGTGCCATGCATTTCTGAGACATGATGCCAGGAGACGCGTTGCAGAACAATGGAGCATAGTATATAAGCAGTGTAAGAAATATAATGACCCAAGGAGGGGCCCGTGATGGAAATGGCAGTCCTGGGCTAGTCACGTGCACTCCATACAGACAGATGCTGTGGCGATCCCTTAAGGTGGCCCCTTTTATTATATGGCCATTGCCAAGAATCCCGATGGTTTCCCCCAGTTTGGGAACTAAATGGGAACATGTAATCATGCTACGTTAGGATTAGTTCTGTGCCGTGCATGCATTTATTATTGAGGTCATGGTTTATCTTTTGCTGTCAGGATGAGCTTTGGGCACCTTGTCGCAGGCTCACTGGGTGTTAGAGAGAGAGGGCTCCCTCCTGGCTTGCTCCCGGGGCGGCAGAGACTCTGAGTGCCACCGTGGCTGGGACTCCCCTTCCCCCCGACCAAGCTGGCCAACAAGGGAAACCTGAAGGACGTGGGCTGACACCATACCGGGCTGGGGCTCAGAGCCTCTCCCGTGCTGTGGGGGAGCTGGGGTCTCAGGGCAGGTGGCTTCCCAGACACACACCTCTCTGCTTGCTGGCTTCCCTTTGCTCACTGAGGCTCTTTCTGCCGGGACCTCGTGGCGGGTGGTCCCCTGGCCCCGGGCAGCAGCAGCGTCGTGTGGGAAGCTGGCCCAGGACTCGAAGATAAACCCCGTGATGCTGAGCAGAGCGGGACTCAGGGGCAGGCACCCAGCCTCTTGGCTCAGCCTCACGCTTCAGGTGTGTGCGTCTGGAGTTGGAGAGGAGGCACTCTGAGGATCCGGCAGGTTTTGAACTCCAGCGGCATACTAGTTTTTTTTTTTACCCCCTCTGATACGGGGATTGCCTTCCCATGACTGTCGCAGAGACAAGATGGGATCATTTCCCAGGTACGCTCTGATGGGCGCGGTGGTGGTGGTGGTGGTGGTGGGGGGTAGGGAGACAACCTGGAGGCTTTTTTTCTCATTTCTGAAGCCCTGAGTCTGACTTTCCCCTTAGGGGTATTTGGGCCAATTGTAACCTTGAGAGGCTGGGATGCTTGGGTCACTCAGTTTTGTCTGAAACCCTTTTTTGTTTTCAGACAGGTTGCAAATGTTCCCCAACTGTATGATTGCGCCTTTGGGGCAGAAGGCTCAGTGAGTTTGCTGGATTATCTTTTGGTGATTGAGACTTTTTTTTTGTTTAAATTTTAACAGAGACATTTTTATCACTGTGTCGGGGATTCATGATAAACTCCTTTTTTCTAAACCTTTATAAGAGAAGATGGATGTGACAGACCTAATTTTGAAGTGCCTATTCCTCAAATACTTCGTGTGTTTAAAAGAAACAAATCCCTGATGTTTTTCTCCGCTCCTTGATTCTTCTGATTCATTTCATTCTTTTTAAAATTGTTCTGCTTTCTTTTAATTTTCGAGTTATTTCATGGTCGAAGTTGGAGTGTGGGGTATTCCTGTAAACAGAACTGTGTTCCTGTAAAGCAGCGTCTGGCTTTGAGGGGCCCGGGGATTAAGCGAAGCTTGATTTTTGAGAATTTTGGTCTCCCCTGTTTCTCTTTCTCCCTCTGCTCCTTCTTAGGGGGAATGGTCTTCACCTCTCTTCCCTCCCCCATCCACACCTGATCTCAGAAAAGTCTGAGATTTGAAATTCATTTTTATATGACTTGAAGCTTAAGTCATCTTCATGATACGACTTTTAATTTAACTCATCACCTCTCCCAGGAAAAATTAGAGGCTTTTCCTTATGTTTGGTCTGAAACACTCTACGTCCTGCTAAAGGACTTCCGAGGCCGATAGTTTTGAGTAGGGATTCTTGTGGTCATGAGCTTATGCCTCATGATCCTATCACAGTGGAAACTGCTGTTTTGGTTGTGAATGGCTAGAAGAGGGGACACTGGCATAATGGGAAAACCTTTGCCCCTGAAAGTTGGAGAAACTTTCAGAAACTTCCAGAAAGGGAGCACCTTTGTTTTCTCATCTAAGTGAGGTGCTTCAAAGAAGCCAGGAGGAGCCATTCCTCCTCTGCCGGGACTTGTCATCCTGCAGCTTTTACTTGCATTGACTCGAATTCTGCAAACATTTATTGAGGGCAGCTGCATGTCAGACCGCTGTAGCAGCTGGAGAAAAGCCATCTGTTTCTCTTATAAAGGACGCAATGGGTGGACAGATTGAGTTGTTGGGACTAGCTGACCCATACAGAATGACTTTTAAAATCCTACACCCTGAGAGTATTTCTCAGGATGCCGGTAGGTATAATAAAAATGATTTTGTAAACAAGCAGATTTGGGGAAAGACAGATTAAATGAAGTTGGATAGGGATTTTCTTTTTGACTGGAGCTCCCAGAGGAAGACAGTGTGACAACATTTCCCAAATTTATTTGACTTTATGTGATTGATTAATTGATTTGTATTTTGTGGAGCATCTTAGGAACTAGGATAACACTTTGGAAATGCCGCTCCAGACCACAAAAGTATTTTCTCTCTGTCTTCCCATAGGACATAGAGTATGTGTATTTATTATTCAGAAACAGAATAAATATTCCTTGAATATTGTGGTAAATGGATTCCTGAAAATTTCTCTATTGGTTATGTAGGGTATGTATTTCACTTGGATATTGGTAAGGTTTTTTTAAAAAAATATTTATTAGAGAGAGAAAGAAAGAAAGAACGAGTGTGGAGAGAGGCAGAGGGAGAAGCAGACTCCCTGCGGAGCCCGGTGCAGGACTGGATCCCAGGACCCTGAGATCATGACCTGAGCTGAACGGAGCTGCTTTACTGACTGAGCCTCCCAGGCACCCCTGGTGAGGTTCTAAGGGGCTGGGGTGCAAAGACGATGGAGGTGATGACTTGTGTTGCAACAGACGCTAACGCAGCATGCTCGCTTGGGCATGGCGCTCCGCGTTCCCTCTCTGATTGAAAGTGAGGGGGAGGGAGTCACAGTTTTGGTTGATGGGTGACGGGATAACGTGACCAGTGGGCCACTTGGGGAGTGTTGTAACACGCCAGGCATTTTCTTTTTAAAGTGATGAGCTTTAAAAAAACACTTATTTGAGATCATTGTAGATCACTTGACCCTGTTTCCTCCCACGATAGGCAGTGTTGCGTGACAGTATTACTCTACCCCAATCAAGAAATTAACACGGATACAATCATCAACCTTATTTAAATTGCATAGGTTTTGCGTGCATGCGTTCATGTGTGTGTGTGCGTGCTCTATGCGACTTTATCATGTGAAGATTCTTGTAACTGCCACCGTGGTCGAGGTGCAGAACAATTCCACAACGAGGCTCCTTCGTGGTGCCCTTTCGTAGCCACGGCCAGCGCTCCCCCGGCCCCTGTCCCCAGCTCCCGACCAGCTCTGATCTGTTCTCCATCTCACTAATTTTGTCATTTCAAGCATGTTCTATACATGGAGTCACACGGGAATAACCTTTTGAGATTGACCTTTTCACATGCTGGCCACTTTGAATCCACTGTTTCCCGTCTTTGCAACAGTCTTACACTGTAGGGATTATGGCCTCTGTTTTGTGGATGAAGACGCATGAAGCTTCTGAGAGCAGAAGTGGCCCAAGCAGGCTGCGTGGCCAGGCCAGTGGCGGGGCGGTGGGATGCAGGCGTGCCTCGCTCTCAGCGTTGGCACCTTTCACTCCTGCCTTGACCTTCCTCTGGGTTCTAGGGATTCACATTCCGTTCTTTGCCATACAAAGGTATCCTTTTCCTCTTCCCGTGTATTCCAAATGAAGATTTTTATGCCTTTATTTTTTTTCTTGAAAAAAACTAAGTTTGAAGAAAGAAGGTTGGAGCCCATTGTTATTTTATAAGAGCAGAGATGAGGTATTTTGTCCTTCCAGCTCTGTTTGGGCTCATTACCATTTTCACAGTTTTTGGGGCTCACCTGAGCACGGATGGTCTGGAGGGTAAAGACAATTGGGGTGTGGGAGATTTTAAAGGTAGAGCTCCGTGCATGGCATTTCTTGAATCCGCATGTAGGCATCTGGGACTTGGCGCGTATCTGAGTGCTGGGCTGGCCCCCGGCTTGGTTGCTGAGCTGCTGGACGTGCCCCCTGGGCGCTGGGGACTTAACTCACTGCAAACAAGACGCCATCAGTGCACGTGGGGATGGGGGAAAGCGGAGCACCTGGGCGTCTCTGAATCCCAGTAGTGTCGGCTGCTCCGTATGTGAGAGAAAGCTCCACTAGTGGGAACAGTGTCATTTTTCGGTGTATCTCTGTGGGATATAGAGTTCTTAACATCTTCATGAAACAGTTACCAAATGCAGATTTCTGTTGCTCACTGACACCCCATGCCTCTCTCTCAGGATCTTGGAGCTAGCTATTCTCCTTTGCCGAGATTTCCACCTGGCATGCTCACTCCCTCACCTTCTTAGGTGTTCCCAGTTCCCATGTTCCCTTCTTTCCGTAGTCTTCCCTTATATTTAAAATTGTAACCCCCAACCCATGCTATTTACTTGCTTTATTTATTTATTTTTTAAAAAAGATTTTATGTATTTATTTGACAGAAACACAGCGAGAGAGAGAACACAAGCAGGGGGAGCGAGAGAAGGAGAAGCAGGCTTCTCGCTGGGCAGGGAGCCGGAAATCGGTGCTTGATCCTGGGACCCTGGGATTAGGACCTGAACTGAAGGCAGACACTTAGCGACTGAGCCACCCAGGCGCCCCTCTTGCTTTAATTTCTCTCCGTCACCCTTGCATCGGTATCTGCCACGCCCCACGTCGCACATATATGACCCTGAGTTGTATTCCATTTGGTAGAATGGAAGCTTTCGGAAGAGCAGGGATTTTTGTCTATGTAATTAATTGCTGTATCCTTAGCATCTTAGGGCAGGGCCTGACATATATTTGATAATGGATGTTACTCAAATAAGTCAGTGTTTTCAAGAGTAAAGATTTGTTTGAATTAGGTTGTAGAACACAACAGAATAATCATGTCTAGACAGGTCAGCTTGTGATTTAGAAATGTTGAGGCAGTGGAGTGCAAAAGTACTTTTATTTTTGCCTGCGCAGAACATGTTTCCAGAAGTGACTTTTTCCATTGGACAGTGATTGACTTTGGGGGAGTTCTTTCAGATGTAAAGGAAATTAGCCAGCAGATCTGGGTAATTGAACCTTGCGAACTCTCCTGGAAATGTTTATCCTTCTGCCAGATTGAAGCATGAGTTCAGTGCTTGCATAGCCACCTGTGTAATCACTCCCATTAGCATTCCAGCGTGGATGTGCTGAGCTACACTCTTCAATTTTGCAATAAACCTATTTTCACGTGTTGGTTGCTACTGTGGAAATTGGTTTTCTCCAGACATTCCGGAAGCTTGTGCTGCTGGTCTCCTGCTGCCTACCATTGGTTTTCTTGGTAGAAGGGAATCTGTGGTGGACATGAATTTTTGGTTCCAGTTTTTCTTTTTTTGAGCTATTTTTGTGAGGGCTTGGAGTGGAAGAGGAAAGAAATATTGCTCTGAGGATACTTTACTAATAGGCACAGAAAAAATTGTGTTGCCTGTGTACATTATAGGGTTGGGATAGGAGCTGCCGACCGGGTAAGGGTCTGGTCTCCTGGGGACAGCTGGTTTGGGAGTGGCGTGCAGGCGGCTACAGGGGCCTGGGTGCTGGGGATGCAAAAGGCCTCCCACGGCAGGGTCACCACCTGTCTTCCCGCCAGTGCCGGAGGGCTCCCCGCTACTGCTAAGGTGGCTGTGTGGACGCGTCCTCTTCTTGGTCCAGATGAATTAAGAAAGCCGGGAGGATAAAGTATGGAAAGAGTTAAGGGGAGATGTTCATGCACGAGAGAGGAATTCTTTTTTTTTTTATTTTTTTTAAAGATTTTATTTATTTGACAGAGAAACACAGCCAGAGAGGGAACACAAGCAGGGGGAGTGAGAGAGGGAGAAGCAGGCCTCCCGCCGAGCAGGGAGCCTGATGTGGGGCTCGATCCCGGGTCTCCAGGATCATGACCTGAGCCGAAGGCAGTCGCTCAACCAACTGAGCCACCCAGGCGCCCCAAGAGGAATCCCTAGTTTGAGACGGGCCCTCACTTGTAAATACTTGGCTTCAGGGATCTCACACTTTGCCTCATTGTCCACAGACACCCCTAAAACCGCCTTCTCTGCTGGATTCAGACTTTTCTGTGTCTGCTGCACAGGAAGGAGAGTTCTGAGCACAAGGTGAGGGCAGCCGAGAGTCCCGGTGCTCCCCGGAGTGGACCGCAACACCTTCCCTCTGTTCATAGAGAAATTGCTGAACTTGAATAACTGATAGAGGTCACACAGCACTTCGTTATTTTTGGAGGATGGTCAGCTGCCTGCCCTTTTCCCGAGGGAAACAAGCCCAGCGGAGTTACTGATTTCACACTTTTTCCCTTTCTTGAAATAATTTCCATGACCCAGCCCTAGAAAAAGTAGGCGGCTACGGAGAGGAGGTGGAAACAGAATTATAAAGCCATTTGGGGTAAATTAGCTCAGTCCATCACTCTTAGAACTCAGTGAGCGGACTAGCTAACACCTCCTAATAAGCACCAGTTGCCTGCAGATCAGTGTTTTCAAGCGAAAGCCA
The DNA here is from genome assembly GCA_004023965.1 of Spilogale gracilis. NCBI lineage: Eukaryota > Metazoa > Chordata > Mammalia > Carnivora > Mephitidae > Spilogale > Spilogale gracilis. The sequence continues at coordinate 12,126 of PITA01014515.1, read as the reverse complement.
CGGTGGGTCGGTGGGTCGTCCGTACTAAGAGTCTCCCAGAACGCCACCTGCAAAATGACACGGCGTCACCAACGACGTCATAGCGATCTGTCTCCCAGAATGTTTAAATCTTGTGCTCTGTGCTCCTGATTGTCTGCCTACTGTTCAGATGTGGTTGAAATGTCCAGATGTGGAATTGGTAAGGTTTTTGTACGTCCCCAACCTTGCTTCGGTGTCGCATCGTCCCTTGACCCCCCAAAACTTATAGTTTTTGAGCAGAATTTGGAATTGATTACAAATACGTCATGTTGACCAATACGTTCTATAGAATGGTACCGTTACTGGTTTATGGTAAGGAATTACGGTGAAGCATTTCCAGCAAGAGGGTTTCCTTTATGTTGTTTTAGCAGGAAATATTTCCTGTGGTCCCCTTTGCCCGTTGTCTTGGCTGAGTTGGAAATCCTGTGTGTGATTAGGTGGTGCGGTCCTATTTTTGCTGTCAGGGAGGAGTGTAAGGAAGCAAGTTCATCTGACTTTGTGGGAGTCTCTTCTTAGACTGCAGTTACTGAGTCTGCTGTCTGTCCAGGTCTTCAAGAGGCTGGATTTAACCATTGGGTGGCCCTGTCTCGGACCCGGTTCTAGGGAATGTTTCCGGAAGTCCCAGATAGGGACTCCTGATAATCCGGTCCTGCCGCTCCCAGGGCCCTGGGCACGACACCAGGAGGACAAGGCTCCACATCTCCAGCTTTGGCTTTATCCCCAGCCCATTGATGGCTCCTGTAGCCTACCTCACAGTTGAGTATGATGCTGTATTTGGATTTTTGTTTCCGTGTTATTTCAGAAATCGCCACAGCTGCTTCTCGGTTACTCAGGTGCTTGGGTGTCCCGGGCCTGCACTGTGGGCTGCTCCATTTTTATGGCACCACCGCTGCCTGCGTGTGGCCTCTGCCCCCCCCACCCCTTTCCATCTGCCGCCTCGCATGACTTCCTTACTGCTCGGCCGCAAGGCCACATATTCCCAAAAGGTCTGCTGACCTCCCGCCCTCACGGGGGGCGTTGGGCCTTTGGTTCATAGTAGCTGTGTCTAGCGGGAGAACCTTCCTTGCCCGGGACTCTGAGGAGCTGGCTTTTTTCCTGGGCGTGGCTTCTCCCCCTTGTCTGGGGACCTTTTTCAAGGACTTGGAAAGCCGCTTTCCGATGAAGCACCTGTGGTTCCCCCTCCCACTCACCTTGTTTTTAAAGCTCAGGATGTTACCTGAAGGGAGGAAGTTGTAGTCAGGCGCTCCCGTGTATGAACGGTGCTTTCCTTGGATCACCCTTTGTCCTCATGGAGCTTCTCTCTGGTCCTGGCCGTTTTCCACCCGGGTCATATCCCCAGGGAGTGGTTCCTCCTTGCCACCTCTCTTAAAGCCCAGCAGACTGTCTCTGCAGTGCTCCAGCTGTGACAGTAAGAATTAAACAAGCACAGTAAGCTAAACATAAAATGCCAAGTTTCTTGTCTCATTCCCAGCCTCGTTAGAAAACGGTGATAAAGTATGGATGCATATAAATTACGCATATAATTAAACATTTGAGGCTGGTGCCATAGGGCACCTTCCTGATGCTTTTCTCTGGGTGGAATTTCCATCTCCAAATGGGAAAATCTGGGCGTGTCTGGTTCACCTGATCCACCTGATCCTGTCTTTGGGGGTCGGAGGGAGAAGGGAAAGGAGACAAGTGCGTGTGCTCTGACCAGAGGTGCGAGGTTCTTTCTCATGGCTGTTATGGTGGACCTGCCCCCACGTTTCCCTGCTCATGTTTACCACCGAGGACCTCTGGCCTGATGACGAGTTTCAGCCTCTGACCTGCTCTTACAAAGAAGCCTGGGAAACAGCCATAACCCGTATGATTTGCTTGCTCGTAGGGTGGCAAGCGTGCTGCCATGCATTTTGCACCGTCCTGATGGACTTCTCCAGCCACTGTGTCCATGGTGGGCGATGGGACACCAGATGTGTCGGCCCCCTTGGTTCTTCCCCGCTGAGGGCTGGTCTGAGGGAGGAAGTAGGAAGACGGAAGGGCTGGCTCAGAGCGCAGTCAGGGTTTGGAGTTTTCATTCACTGGAGTTTTGTGGACTGCCTTCCGGGTGAGAGGTGGGCTATCTATCATTGAAGGACAGACTCCAGCTGGAATCCCAGCTCAGCCATTTTCTGGCTCTTTGGCCTCCAGCAGATTCGGCATTTTTGTCTCGGTTTCCTCATCTATAGTGCTGGGAAGTGGTGATAACCTCCCGCCCCCCCCGCCCCCCCCCCCCAGGATTGTTTTGAGAATTAAATAAGGTAATGCATACAAAGCATTGAGGACAGGGCCTGATGCACTAAATGGTATTTCTTGTTAGTGTCGATTGACTTAGGTATTGGAGAAATATATCGTGTGTGTTCTGCCTTCTAGAAGCTTACAGTCCAGTGGGGGCTGTGGGACACACGCACAGGTTTAGAAAGGAGATGTGACCCTGCCCTGATGTGGCTGGGAGACACTTTATGGAAAAGTCATGCAACGTGGCAGCCCGAACGCCAGCTCCCAAGGTGTGGGCCACGGGACGGTCCTCGTGGCGGGGTCGCTCTAAGGTGCCGTCTGGTTGGGATTTTGAAGGGGACGTTGAAGGGCAGGTGGCATGTGGGTAGAGGGACGAGGGCGGACCTGGTAGGATGAGGAGAAAGGATGAGCAGATCCCCAGCTCGCCAAGGGGACGAGGAGGCGGCTGTAAGGCTTGAGGAGGCTCTCCCAGTCACCACGAGCCCGGTGGAGTGAGCCTTCCGGCGCGACGGGTGCAGGGCTGGGGGAAGTGCCTCTGTGCCCTCCGTAGCGGCTGCACTGAGTCTCCTGTGTGGAGGGCTGGGATTGCCGTATTTCCACACGGGCCCCTCTCTCTCCTAGCCTTCCACTCTGGATCAGTGAACCCAAAGGCTATTTCTTCTCTCTGCCATTTTTTGTTGTAGTTGTTCTTTTTCATTAACACTGCACGGACCCCACTTTGTTCAGTCGTGTGTACTCAGTATGTAGTGAGCGAGATTTTGTGTGGCCCTCTACCCTGCTTCAATCTGCAGAGCCTTCATTTCTTTTTAATTAAGCAATTTTTTTCCCTTAACTCTGTGGAAATCACTCTGCTCATTAAGGGCTCTAAATGCTTTACGTATGTCATGAGATACACTAAGTGGCAAGAAACGCTTTTCCTTACAGTCGGACTTTTCTTTGTTTTTGAGGCATGTCTTTGGTAGATTTCGGTTTTGGGGATGTAAATGAAGCCACAGTGATCCAGAGTAAAATCGTGTTCAGTTAGCTTGTAAATAACTTGAGGTCAGTAAATCTTCCGAGTTATTTTATAAAACACCTTTTTTTTTTTGCTTTCAGTATTCCATGATGCTCTTTTAAAGCAGAGGTCTGCAAACTTATCCTGTAAAATGCTCTCTCGCCCTTAAATATGCAGTTCTGCCTTTGTGGTGTGAAAACAGCAGCAGAACTTTATTAACGAGACTAGATAGTGAGCCAGAGTTGGGCCTAAGTCGTCTGCTAACTCCTACCCTAAAGGAAGAGATTGTGTCAGGTTGGGAAGGGAAGGAGGAAATTAAAATGGCATGAATGACGACGTTTCCAGATAACGGGCCTCACCAAAAGCTTAGAAAAAAAATGTTTCTGTTGTTTGAATTAAATTTCCTGCTTATTAATAAGGACTTTGTCAGTAAGCCCTAAAAACCGTTATAGGATTTGTTTTTTTAAATCTGGGATCTAGGGCTCAAAACAAGGCTGTCTTTATTAGGCAACCATTTATTGAGTGTTTTCGTGGTGCCAGGCACTGTGCGAGTCTTTGGAAATTCACAAATAATTCAGGCACACACCTTTTCCTTTCGGGAGCCACAGTCTAGACTCTACACTCGTCGGTGCCAGCTGTGGCTGGTGTCCTGGACCGCGGCAAACGGATGGCCAAAGGAGCCTGCGTTCCGAAAGGGACTTTTTTGTGGGTATGCTTCTCTTTCCTCTCTACTTCCTGTGCATTTGGGATTTGGGTATTTTTGTTTCTCTTGAGTTGTGTATTGTTGGAGAACGCCTGCTTGAGGAATTTACAAGTGGTGAAAATATTTTGGTAACTTCGTTGCTAGAATGCTCAGTCTTGATGATGCAAAAAGTTATGTGTTTTCCTGCCCTTTGTGGTGTTGACTGAGTCACACTAATTCCCTTTTTGAAGTTCTGCTGTAAGTTCTCTCCCTGCCAGGTTCTGGACCAGCTCCGCCAGACTGCGGAGGATGCTTTTCTAGGAGTGTTGGAATGCACAGGTATGAATGGTTGTCCTGTGTCTACAGCGCTTCCAGAATAGTCTCTGGGCCAGAGCCATTCTGGCCCTTGCACATCGGGTGGAAATGCTGGTTATTGAGGGGAAGACCATTCATGGAGGAGGCAGCTCTCAAGCCTGAAGGGGTGTGGAATGGGAGCTCTGGGAGCCCAGGTTGGGGGGACTCCCGAGCCCCGTGGGTGACTGACCGAGGAGGGCCTTGGGAGCCAGGCGGACGGTTAAGTGTGAAGGGATGTAGCCCAGAGGGAAGGTTGCTCCCTCAGTGGAGGAGTGGCAGGAGAAAGCCAGGCTTTGGAGCGACTGAGCCTTTGATCAACAGAATGCATGCGAACGGGCACAGAGATGGGAGGAGAGAATGCGCGTTTCAGGACGCGGGACACTTGGGCTCAGGTGATGTGGAAGAGCCTTTGGAAGAAGGGGGCGCTCATCTTCTTGTTCTCCATGTGATCATAAAAACATATCTCACAGAACTGCCTTCATGGCATTTTTTGAGGGGAGAGGAAGTACCTTGGGTTGAGATGAGGGAAGAAAATTAAAAAGGAGAAATAAAAAGGCCCATTGTTACAAATATAGTTGGCAGTGATGACGGTGTGAGGGAACGAAGGTAGTGATGGAGATGGCGGCCGCTTATAGATTGGCATGTTCTCCATAAAAAATATAAAGGAAGAGCCTTCTCTTCACATGCAGCCCCGGTATCCCAGGCCATGCCTCCGTTGAGACAGAAAGCGGACACTTGTGGACGGCATTCTGATTCAGGCCGAAGCGCCAGCCCGGGCACACCGGCTCCTGCGGGAAGGTGGCTTTGTGCTGCACTGTCCCTGGGGGGTGGTCGAGGCTGTCCGGAGCCAGCCCCCGGCCTCACTGCGCTGAGGGGAGGGAAAGTGTGTGTCTGCGTGACCGTGCCCGGCATCCGGTTACTCTTCCTTGGCCTGGCTGAAAGTCCTTGCTGTCGTTGAATCTGCTTCGAGAAAGTTCCCTCTGCAGCAGAGAATCCCAGAGTGTGTAGCTACCACTTCTTCTGTCCCGGTTCTTCGGGTTATCCATACCTCATCGCCCTGAGAAATTTCAGGGCCAGCCCAAGCAGGGACTGCCTTACCTGAGGGTCTCAAGTGTGTCATTCGGCAGTAACAGAGTGTCCTGTTACACAACCCATTTCTATTTGTTATCTTTTCCGCTTAGCAGGCCGGATACTGTCATCCTCCAAAGCTTGGCTGCCTATGACTTTGCTGGATGACGTCATGCTATTTCGTTCTGTCCATCCAGGATCCAGTAGACATTTACTGATGCCTGTTAGGCATTGAGTATTTTCTCAGGGGCCGGGACACAGCAGTTCCTGGGGTAGTTCACAGTGGGTGGGGGGCAGGCGCACACCAGTGAGTCAGTAGCAGTGAGCTGGGTGTGGTCATCTAGACGGGAGGGGCCTGCCAGGTGCACACAGCCATCCGGGGCCCCAGCTGATGGACGAGAGTGGAGGGCTCCCCTGAGGCCTGGCGGACTTGGTTGTGTTGACCAGAGTCCAGGCCGAGGGTGGTGAGAGAAGGCTGCAGAGGCCACGCAGTTGCTCTGTGACAGGCTTGCTCCTCAGCTTGCCGATGAGGCACGGAGAAGTCTGTGAAGGGGATGCCGCCGAGCAGCTCGGGAGACTGCGCTCGGGATAAATCCCTCTGGAGACTATGTGCCGTGGGGTTTTCAGGGGCCCGGGGACCAGACACCAGGGCGATGGGGAGAATGCTGAGGGACCACGACTCTTCCTTCCTGCGCGACGTTGAGGAAGCATTTATTGAGCGCCTGCTGTGTGCCATGGCCCTGTTCTAGGCACCTGGGCTATGTGTTTACGTAGGAGAACAAAAGGGAAAAATAGTAATGAGGGTTTTTTGGGGGTGGGGGAGGGATTATTAATATCAAATGAATTGCAGTTTTCTGGTTAGAGTCCTGACAGAGTTTTGAAGACGTGCTCGTTTCTAGAGGTGTATATTGACAGGGGATAACCTTGGATTTTGGGTCAGCACTAACACAGCTGGCCTCTTCTTTTTTTTTTTTTTAAAGTTTTTTTTTAATGATTTTATTTATTTATTTGACAGACAGAACTACAGCTAGAGAGGGAACACAAGCAAGGGGAGTGAGAGAGGGAGAAGCAGGCATCCCTCTGAGCAGGGAGCCTGATATGGGGCTCGATCCCGGGTCTCCGGGATCATGACCTGAGCCGAAAGCAGTCGCTTAACCACCTGAGCCCCCCAGGCGCCCCACAGCTGGCCTCTTCTGCGGTGCAGGTCCCTAAAGCTCGCCAGGGGTCAAAGATCGATGAGCTGATGATTCCGCTTAGCAGGTCATTCTGGGCCTGGGACCTTCACGTGTCTGCACACGAGCGCCTCTCCCAGATAGAGGGGAGAGAAACTTCAGTCTCATTTGCCACTTGTTAGCAGAGGTGGTGAAAAAGGCGATGAAATTAAAACTTTTTCTTTGAAATATGGGCTGCACCCTGTCCACGGGCTTGTTCTTGTCTGTGGTTCTTACTTTCTCCCAAGGGAGTGACTCAGCAGCTGGATGTACCTGGTGGGTGACATTCCCTGGACATCTGCTGTAGGCTGCTAGCCCAGGGATGAAACAATTAGTTTGCCAATTACAGTAATCGTTTGCAGTACCAAACAAGTTATCTTGGTCTGATAGAAAGACATGGAACTTACTTTGTTTATTTGACATGTATTTTTACTTGATCTTCACTGTTTTAGTTTACGAGTAGGAACTTTAAAATCGTAATGAAAACTCCCCAGAGCATTGGAGGGGTATTAAGGACCCACTTTGTGGAGTTATTGTGAGGATCATATAACTTAATAAAAGCAAAGCTGAGGGTCACTGCACAGAATAAGCAGCACGTAATACTTCCGTTATTACTGATCTAATTTGGAGAATCAGTTGGAATTTGCATGAAACTAACAACAGGTGAGAATCATGGTAATAGTAGATAACACGGTATTTGGATAAGGCGGGACAGTAAGACATAATAGACTGGGTGACACAATATTAGAGTACCTTCTGATTTCACTAGCGATACATTCAGTGGGCAGACTAGTAATTTTTAAATGCCTAGATTCTAGGGAAGTGAAGTGTTGATAGTTGTAGCCTCAAGTTTGAAACATACTTGTTATGTACTCGGGACTAGGCATTTGGGCTGTGACAATACAGCAGTTGGGCTGTGACCTTTTTCCCTCAGTCCAAAGTCATTATTGTGAAGAGTGTGTGCAGAGACATAAAAAGTCTGTGTCTAAGGAGATCGCTCAGTCTGCGGAGCACCGGGCTCGCCATCCATTTGGAGGTGAGTGAAACATTGATGTAAGTTGTTCTAGGTTTTCTGTGAGTGCTAAACTTCCTTCAGTAGGGCATGTATAAGCTCTCAAACAGCAATATATATTCTGCAATTCAGTAGCTTTTCAAGCCATGATTTTTATAACCACTTTTGGATTTGCAAATGCAGAATTCAGAATTCCTACTTGGGGGCATTTTTTTTAATTCAGCGAGCCATTCATGAGAAGGAAGCGACCACGATCCCGAACTCGGTGTGGGTGAGGCATAGAAGCCTGTTTCTCGGCTGCTGTGCCTTCTCATCGAAATGAGACAGCTCTGCGTTGGGGGTGGTGATGACTCTATAATTACAGTGAAATGTTTTCAGTACGAGAATGAGGCCTGCAAGCAGTCAGCATCTGCATTGAATGAGATGGACGCAAGTCACCCCCTGTGGCTGTCCACCTGCCCTGGGGCCTCATGGCTTGCTCGCCCCTGGCTCTGAGCCGGCAAGTGGGCTCTGTGGTGGTGGACATCTTGTGGAAGAAGGAGCAGGGAGCAACAGAGCTCTGAGTGAAGCAGTTCGTAAGGAAAAAGAGAAGAAAGCCGTTGAGCAGATAGGCAAGTGGGGGCACGTCTCCGGTGCTGGGAGCCTTCGGACCCCGCCGCGTCCCGTGACAGTGCGTCCTGACGCAGCACTGCTGTCCGCGAGTTGGGAAGCCTTCTACCTGGCTAGAACAGCCACTGTTCTCTACAACGCCAGAGGAATTAAGGCTGCAGAGGATCCGAAGGCCCGTGCTTCTTTCCGGGACACCTGCCCTGGGCGACAGAGCTGAAGGGCTGTGATAGGGCCGAAGGCTCCATGTTCTGTGAACAGTGGCCGCTTAGTCCAGATAATGGCATTGCTCTTTTCCTGCCTTTAGCCGTGGGCTGCTCTGCTTACTCGCGGCAGGCAGGCACAGCTGCTAACGAGAGGCAGCCAGCCACAGGGGAGCCCGGGCCCGCTGTGGGGCTGAGCGTCGGCTCCTTCCGCTGCTGGGGAAACCCACCCGCTGTGTTGGCAAATGATCGCCAGACATTTCCAGTGCCCGGCAACCGTGCCCTGCACTGACCTTCCCTATTGGAGCCTTCTGTGCACTCGGCATTTATGTCCCCCCACCCCAAACCCCCAGAATCCCATGTTGCAGCCCTCAGCCCAGTGCGATGTTATTTGGAGGTGGGGCCTCAGAGACTGGAGTCAGGTAATGCGGGTGAGACCCTCATGATGGGATCAGCGCCCTGATCTTCTGCCTGAGAAGAGACCAGAGAGTGAGCTTGTGGTGGTTGCTGGGAGAGAAGGAGTGAGAAGGCACCCATCCGCAAGCCAGGAGGAAGGCCCTTATGAGGGACGGCACTGGCTGGGCCTTGATCTTGGACGCCCAGCCTCTGGAACTCAGAGAAATAAACATCTGTGTGTAAGCTACCCACCCCGCGGCGTCTGTTACCGCGTCCGGAGCTCAGATACGATCAGCCACCTTTAAAAGAATCTGCCTTGCAGTCCCCTCAGTGTTGAGAGGTTACAGCACTGTCCATGTTTTTCCAAACTTTCAAGTTTTCTCTAAGTCTTTAAAAAGTGTTAGCAGCTGAAGATTGAAGTCAGCCGGGATCGCTTTTCTTTGAAGTCTAGAACGAAGTCATTGCTGGGTTTGAGTGTCTGTGTGTTTTATTCTAGAGGCTGTGAAACATGAATAATGGTGTTGGAAATACTGGAGTCAGCATGTGAAGGGAAAAAGGCAGTGAGTTCAGTGTCTGCCCAGTGATCAGAGCCAATTAAGCAGAGGGAAAGCAAGCGAACGCTGGTGTGGGCAGAAGCAGGAAAGCTTTCGTCTGCCCCGTTCTCAGGCTGCAGGACTCAGGATAATTACAAGAGGTATGCAGCCTCAGCAGAACGCAACCTAGGAATTAAGAATCAGCAAGCGGACCTCGGAGTTCTCTGCACAGGAAAAGTGGCTCCGAGACCAGCCGGTGGTATCCCCCCCGCCCGTGCTAGGAAGCTTTCCGTGCCCGGGTCTTAAGTGGATGACTAGCTTATGAGATTTTCCTGGTGGCCATTGCCTAGGGTTTTTTTTTTTTTAAAAAAAAACAAAACCAAAAAAAACCTCCAACCAGCCTTAAAAATATTGCAGAAGTAGAGGAGTGCAAAAATAATAATTTCCTAGCTGTACTGTGAACTTTTTCCTAAACCAGTGGTTAGGATTAGGCTCACTTTTGCTCTTTTGAGAGCTTTCTCCAGCGCTGTAATGAACAACACTATTGGTGTATGTTAGGAAATTTGCCTCTAAGGAAATGTCTGGATTCTGCCGGTTATAAACATTGTCTGGCAACTTTTTAAAAAGGAGCTTTTCCGGAGTCTTTACCTTTATTGAAGAAGCAACCTGGGACCAGTCTTCCATAAGTCGTGTTTCCTGGCTTTCACTCTGTGTGTGTTCTCAGACTTGTGAAAGAGATTTTGGGGCTGGTTGTGTAGCTGGATTTGAATTAACTACACACATCTAAAATAAATCTGATGGTTTACTTTGTAAGAGGTATTTTAACTCATTTAGAGGTAGCTATGTGTACTGTGCAGGGAAAGCTGTATTTCAGCACTGTTCACTAATCATTCACTAGTGTCCCCTAATAATTCACTCATGTCCTCATATTCGGGGTGGGGGGCTGGTGGTATTTCCCACAGGGCACTGCCCTTCACAGGTCATGTTTCCAGAGAACACTTATAATCACCCTGCCGTACTTGAGTGCAGAGCCCAGCTGTGGACATTAAAGGAAAAAGGGCCACTGCACTGTCCATCCCAGCATGTCAGAGCGACGATGGACTGGAGAGGCGAGAGCTGGGAGCCCAGAGGCCTTCCCTTGCTGGGCCTTGGATTCCATTCCTCTTCTTTCTCGCACCCCTGTGCTGTTGAGATCTTCCACAAGCTGATGGGTTGAAGCTGGTCTGGAATTTGACTCTTTCATGGACTTCTCAGGAATCATGAGAGCTTTACTCTTCAATATAATAGCCACTAGCCACATGTGGCTGTTTAAATTTAACAAATTAATTATGAGATATCATTAAGCATATTTAAATTAAAAAGTCCTCTAGTGCACTCGCCACATTGCGAAGGCCCAAGGAGGCCCATGTGGCTAGTGGCCACCATATTGAATAACTCAGCAGGTTCTTGTCCACACCGGCCTCTATAGAGAGGCGGGGCATGCCCCAGTCCACACAGCTGGGCGTGCACAATCAGGGCTTTGGACTCCTTTCCCAGTTGTTTTCCTGTACCTCGCAGTCCTTCAATTTTGGGCATCATAGCTTGAACTTAAACTGGAGTATCCACGTCCTTCTTCCACAGTCTCCGGGAGAGACTCAATAATTAGAGTTAGAAAGTCTTTCTTACTACATAATTTTAGTTTTAAAATATTTGTGATTCATCGTCACAGTTGTGTGTGAATGTGTGAGACATCGCACATGGCACAGTTCCATGTGTTGGGAACCCCAGTGTGACGCCTCTCACAGAGGGTATATGGGGATGTGGAGTCGCACGGTAGAGGAGTTGGATGGGACTTCTGAAGGTGTGTTCGTTCACTTCCGCACACATGTGTGTAGTATTCTTGACGAGGCTGTTGATTTTGAGAGAGCTCCATTAATGAGCCCACTTCTTCCCACAGCTTCTCGTCAATCTGGGTTTTTTTCCTATCAAGCTAAAATGTTCTTTCCTTTAATTTCTACACATTGGTTCTCGTTGGCTCACAGATAAGATTTGCTCCCCCTGCCATGTGTGGCCGTGTCAATATTTGAAGACTGCTCCTGTTAGTCTGTGTCTTCTCTCCTGTGTGCTCAGTAGACCTGGTTCCTGCAGCTGTTCCCTGTGGCATGCGATTTGCAGATGCCTCACCTCTCTGTTTGCTTCTGCTGGACTGACCCGAGGCCACGGCTCACAGCTGTGCTTGGAGGTTCCACTGTTCATCTGAATGGAGGTCCTGCCTAGGCACGCTTGGAAAATGTCAAGTGTTTTTGGAGGGGAAAAAATGTGTACTCTCATCCACATATAAGATATTAACTTAGTTTCTTTGGTAAGAAGTAATATAGTCTGTAATAAATATGTATTTTATTATAAAAATATTATACAATTTTAATAAAAGTAAAGCTCTGTACAGTCACTATATTGGGTAGAATTTGGATGTCATGAGTGGAACAAAAAACCAAGTTCCCAGTCTCCCTCTCTCCCTTCCTTCCTTCTTTCCATCCATCCATCCACCCACCCACCCACCCATCCAGCTATGCACCCATCCAACCAACCTCCACCCATCCAGCTATGCACCCATCCAGACATCCATCCATCCACCCACCCATCCAGATATCCATCCACCCACCCACCATCCAGACATCCACCCACCCATCCACCCACCCATCCAGCCATCATCTATCCAACCATCTACCCACCCATCCAACCATCCATCCAACCGTCATCGATCCATCCAACCATCCATCCAACCATCATCCACTCACCCATCCATCCAACCATCCA